>MU697785.1:0-17646 GCA_026770625.1 Nicotiana glauca | reverse complement strand
AGTTTATGAAAATACATAAACTAAAATTTATATATCATTTTTTGTAATTTTTATTTTTTTGGTGAAAATAAAGTAGAATGGTCAAAATTAACTAAAATAGCTATATTAGGCCTAAACTAAATATTTTACGCTAAACTCGTAAAAATTCTCGGGGAGGGTCAAAAATCACGTGTTTACAGTGGGTTACAAGCAAAAAGAAGTTTAGAATCGTTACCCAATCAATATCTCTGAAAATCCCTCGAAATCTCGCTCAAATTCGAGCTCCCAAGCTTAAGTTTTTGTAACAATAGCTAACCCTCGTTTTTGAAATTTTAATATCTGCCCAGGCAAATTTGTTCATTGCGATCGCAGGAAATTGTCTGCGACCACGAAGAGTAAAAGTTTAAGACTTCAAAAGTTGGCCTATGCGAACGCATCTTAAGGCATGCGATCGCAGAAGAGGAAGAAGCAGACCTATGCATATGCGTTCGCGTACAAGGCCACGCGATCGCGAAGAAGAAAAATGGCCACTGAGCCACATGCTCAATTTCTACTATGCGAACGCGAGTAAAGGAATGCGAACGCGAAGAAGGAAGGGGCGTCACTATGCGATCGTGATCCAGGTAATGCGATCGCGAAGAAGGAATTGGGCCCCCCTGTGGAATTACTCTATGCGATCGTGAGAAAGGGCCCGCGATCACGAAGAAGAAATGTCTGCAACAAAGCTAAAGCAAAATCTGCAATTTTTTTCCAACTTGAAAAGATCCGTTTATGTCACGCCCCAAACCTAGGGAGGCATGGCTGGCACCCGGTGTCGTAGTGGCCCGAGCGAACCACTCTGCAACTTTTTTTTTTATACGGATGTTTTAATAAAATAATATTGTATGTATTTATTTTATATGATACTACATGACCACGTTAGTAAGGTGTATAAAGTGTATTAAAAATATGTAAATTTTTAAATAATTTGAGATAATTCTTAATTGTGTGAGTAATTAGTTAATTATTGATTTAATGGGATATCAGCAACATAATTAAGAATCAGTGGTGACTGACTAGGGCTTTAGATAAGCCATAACGTGGCAGATTTTTACTTTAGAAAGATTGTGCCTCATTTATTTGTTGGAATAGGTGGCCATTTTGATAAGGCACCTTGGTAAAACAAAATGCTTCAACTCTTTCCAGATCAATGTACGTTGTTCAACTTGGGCTTCTTCTATGCAATCTAAAAGCAATTTTCTCTTTCCATTTTCTTTTTTTTCTACTTTCTCTTTCTCTTTCTCTCTCATTCTAGTAAGTTGAAGCTACAACTATAAATAAAATTATTGGATTTGTTGGAAAAGAGATGGTCATGTGAAAAGATGCCTAGCCATTATTGTATTTCTCGGCAGTGAAACATGGAAATGGGAATTGCTCATGTTTGAGTAATTTAGGAGGATTGTCTTTTGACGAACTGAATTGGTCATATAGAACTGGTAGAATCATTGTGCACTACTAGATGGAATTGATACTTTAAACATGACCAACATCCTAATTTGTAAGGTCATGTTGGGGTTTACTAAAGGGCGCGTACAATTTCAATTATGTGGAGAAATTTTCTAGAATTTGTCAAGTTCTCTTGGTAGGTCTACTGGAACTCTATGAAGTGGAAGTTACAAGTGATATCTTGGAAACGCTTGAAATGGATGTTTGTTCACATGAAGAGTTATTTCCCTGTCATGTTTCTTGCTACTGTTGCATTAGATTCATAAGCTTTAGTGTATGTGGTAAAAACTGCCAAGTTCTATTTGAAGCGTCATGTATCTAGCAAAGTATGGAGGAAGGGGGCCTTCAAGTCTAGCAACAACCAAGGAAGAGAGGACACAGATTAAATTATTTTGGCTCAGGGGTATATCCGTGACTATGTTTTGTCAACTGTAACAAGATTAAACATCTTAGCTTATAAAGCTTCCCAATAGTTGGTGGAATGATACATGTGAGTTAATTTCTGCTCAGCCTAAGTTCTTCCAGGTATGTTAAAGGCACTTCCTTCTTTCTTTTGGCATGATCTAATATGAAATGAGTACGCTATTTCATAATGAATCTATTCCTAGCAACTAAGGTTGTTCATATTGTTCTTTCCGTACAAATTTATTCTAAGAAAGTATGTATGATCCTTGAGTCTTAGTGAAGTTCATATTGATGGTATGATATCTATAATGTTAATCGAATGCGCAACGACCTTACATCACTCTGAAAGGTTTAGAACGTGATTCCATGAGTCGAGCATGCATTATATATATGTATCTATTTTACTCTACCGAGCCGCGCTATAGTCGGCCGGGTACGGCACCTATTGTGCAACCACTGATCAGTTGGGTTTACCGAGCTCCACGTGGCCGGGTACGATTCTACCGAGCCTTATTATGGCCGGGTACATTTTTACCGAGTCCTCTTTGAGGCCGGATATGATATGATGATGATGAATCCCACAGAGGCGAATGCTTTTAAAAGTTTATTTATATATATGTATTATGCATTTCATGTCAGTAGTCCCCAAAGGCACTCAGAGTTACAGGTTGTATCTCCTCTATCTCTCTTTACATTACTATTCTTATTTATGTTTTCCTGTCTTACATACTCAGTAGATTATTCGTACTGACGTCCTTTTGTTGGGGACGCTGCATTCATGACTGCGAGTATAGCTAATCAGTTTGACGAACCTTCATCGTAGACGAGATTGGCATTCAATGAAGGATCGGTAAAACTCCATCTCATTCAGAGTGCAGCCGAGTCTATGAGTCAACATGTCAGAGTTTTACTACAGACTTATGGGTAGGCCGGTACCCTGTCCCATTTTATGTTAATTAATCTTAGAGGCTTTGTAGACAGAGGTTCATTTTGTACAGTATGTCAGAGGCCTTGATGGCCCATATATATTCATGTTTTAAGAAAAATGGTTCAGTGAAACAGTGTTGCCTACATATAATTATACATAACGAGTTCTGTTCATGTTGGCCCATGAAAGTTACAAAGAAAAAAAAATTGCAGAGTGATTCGCTCGGGCCACTACGGCACCGGGTGCCAGCCACGCCTCCCGAGGTTTGGGGCGTGACAGTTTAGCCACCCGAAACACACCCCAGTCCCCCCGAGACCCCAACCAAATGAACCAACATATCCTAAAACCTTATTCAAACTTGTGCCAATCCTTAAATCACCTAAAACAACGTCGGAAAATCGAATTAATCAAGGATTTAAGCCTAAGAACTCCAATTTTCCTCAAAATACGCTTTTGATCAAAAACCTAACCAAACCACGTCCGAATGACCTGGAAGTTTACACACACATCCCAAATGACATGATGAAACTACTACAACTTCCAGAATTCTATTCCGACCCTCGGATCAAAATCTCACTATCGGACCGGAAACTTCAAAAATTCAAACTTCGGCATTTCAAACCTAAATTAGCTACGGACCTCCAAAACACATTCCGAACACGCTCCCAAGCCCAAAATCACCTGACGAAGCTAACAGAACCATCGGATTTCAATTCCAAGACCATCCTCACACTGCTCAGACTATGGACCACTTTCCAACACTTAAGCTCTCATTTAGGGACTAAGTGTCCCAAAACTTTCTGAAACTCAAAACCGGACGTCCCACAAACCAAAATAGCAGAAATAAACTTGGGAAAAACAGTTAGTAGGGGATCGGGGCGTTAATTCTTAAGATGACCGGACGGTCGTCACACATTCATACTTGTTCCAACCTTCGGAATGCTCAAAACAACATCAAAACACCAATTTTTAATCGGATTCAAGCCTAGGCATTCCAAAAACTCTCAAATTACGCTTTCAATCAAAAAGTCTATCAAACCTCGTCCGAATAATCTAAAAGTTTGCACACACGCCACATTCAACACTACGGAGCTACTCCAACTTCTGAAATTCCATTCCGACCATGATATCAAAATCTCACTATCGAATCGAAAACTTCAAAAATTCAACTTTCGACATTTTAAGCCTAAATTAGCTACGGATCCCCAAAACACAATCCGAACGCACACCTACATCCAAAGTCACCATACGAAGCTGTTGAGATCACCCAAAACCCATTTCGGGGCCGTTTACTCAAAAGTCCAATTCTGGTCAAATTCTCACTGTTCAAACTTCCAAAACTAGATTCCTTCTTCCAATTTGACTCTGAATCATCCATTAACTGAATTCAACCATGCACGCAAGTCGATACTCGTATTATGATGTTGTTCAAGACCGTGCGCCGTCGAACGGAGTTTAAATTCCCAAAATGACCGGCAAGGCCGTTACAAGACATGTGGTCTCCTTGCCTCAGTTCGTGCTTCCCTGCAAATAACCATGACCTTCTTCATTTACTTTAACCTTGAACATAGTAATAGTAACACAGATCATGATCCATTGGATGAATCTATCAGGAAACCCAAATCCTTTTAAAGCTTCTTCCAGGAACTCTCTAGCTTGCCATATCATAGGTTTTCCTGAGGTCAATTTTCATTAAGCACCTTCGAGATGTCTTCCTATTATAGTGTCTTAATAGGTCAACATATTAACATATTATGCATCATAGACCTCCCTTGAACAAAAGGATTGGTTAGTTGTTACTATTACAAATATTCTTTAATTAGTTATTGTCCACGGTTACTTCGTTACAATTAACAAGTTAGGGCTTAAGTGTGTACATTAAAATTTGTTTGGATTTGAAGTAAAAAGAAAGAACTCTTGATATGAATCCTAGACGAACTTGCAAGGTTTATTTGCCCATAAAACTAACAACTTCTATGTCCCCAGCATTCTAAGCACAAGCAAACTACGTAGTATTGGTCAAAATAAATAAACATTGACTAATATCTTTATTTTGTTCGCAATCTTGATGATGTTACATATCTACAAGAAAGTGTTCCATTCTAAAAGGTTATTTACATCAATTTAGATTAAATTACCTATGTCTAATAAATACTACAATTTTAATAAAAAANATATATATATATATATATATATATATATATATATATATATATATATATATATATATATATATATATGGCTACTTAAACTTGTCCAATATTGTCAATTAGCTACTTCAAGTAACGCTTGTACCTATTAGATACTTTAACTTCACTCAATATATGTCTATCAAACACAAGAAATTGATCCCTAAAACAAATATGATGTGTGTATTTCAGACGCGCTGACATGGAAGAATTAACCAACAAAAAAAAAGCCACATGGCTCTTTTTGGCTTAAGTCAATTAGAGCTTGTTTGGAAAGCCACCTTGGAAATGGATTTGCGTGTAATTAGATGTAATTACACAGTTTGGCATGTTTGTTTGGCCAAGTAATTACTTGGTCAGCATAAAATTGGGTGTAATTTGAGGGGTGTAATTACACTCTCCAATTCTCAAGAGGGGGGGTGAGAATTGGTGGTAATTACACAGTGTAATTACAAGGTTGTTTTTTAGTTTCTTTCCTCTTTTTTTTTTAAAATTTATTTTCTTTATAACTTTTTTTCCTATTTTAAATTTTAAATTATATTTTTTACTTTTTAATTTTTTTTAAAATTTTAAAATAGATTTTTCTTTGTACATTATTTATCTTTTATTTCTCTATTTTTACTTCTTGTGATTCCATGTAATTGCTTATATTTTATTTTTATTTTATTTTTGATATTACACCTCCTAATATTAAAAATAATGAAATATTGACAAACCCGGCATATAATGAGTGTTGCAATTAAATTGAAATTTCGTTTTTGAATGTGATTATAAACTTATCATGTTTCATAATCTTAAGTTGCAGTGAAACTTACTATTATTATGTTGGAATTTGACATATGCTAAACTATATTTTCTTTTTGAATTTTGAAATTATGTTATATTCATGGTTCTAATTTACTTGTTTAGTTGTGTTGGCTCACATTACATGTTGTTCATTTTTTAGGTAGAATTGATAGATTAGTTGTGTGAAACAATTGAATAATATTACGACATTATATTTAAATATATGAATTTATTTTATCAAAACTGATTTCCATGATGATCTTACAAAACGTATATTTATAATTTTTATACGTATCTAATATATATATACACACACACACATAATATTAGTTATAAATATATGATTACTAAATTAACGTACAAGGAAAAATATACATCTTAAATACCAAATATAATATGATTTATACTTATAAAAGTTTATAAGCATATATTTATTATATTAAATTTTAAGTTTTAATAATTATTTAATTTAAAATTTAATCTAATTGTGTAATTAAACTTGCGCAATCAAACAGTAAATATGTAATTACACTGTAATTACTCTATGACAAATAAAAAAATCGCCGTAATTACACAACTATGTAATTACTAGATTGTATAATTACTACCATAGTAATTATATCAATTCCAATTAGGGGGTGCTTTTCAAACAGACTCTTAAATACCTTATAAAAAAAAGAAATTTGTTTTAAGAGATAAACCCCTCCCCTGTGCCCTCTTACCTTTTACAACCCCCCACCCCCACCCCACTCACCTTTTTGTTTTCACCAGAATCTTCTTCCTCCCACCTCTTTACTCTTATTTTTTTAATTTCAGAACTAATCTACTGCAGAAGTAGCAGAAACAGCTGGGGATATAGTTTTAGGAAAATATTATATTTTGGTTACTTGCTCTCTCCTCTCTCTTCCATCTTTTTGTAGTTTCCTTTACCAGTGACAAAGAAGTGACCGGATCCGATCGGAACTAATAATTTTTTGGCAAGATATTTGGTTTTATTTTTGGTATATTTCATTTTTATTAATTGATTCTTCTCATACGAACAAAATCTTGTTATATCTCGTTAAGACAAATTTTGGAAAACTTGATGAGTATTTCTTGATTTGGGCAGATTCAAGTTGTTAGCCGCTAATTCGTTTCATTTTTTTAAATCTTTTTCTTCTTGAAAACTAGTCTATAATTACTAAAATCTAAATTTGGATTAGTATCAAATGGAAAATGTAAGATGTAAGAGATGGAAGATGGGAGAAGATTAAACAAAAACAGTGGCAGAATTTTTGGAGGACAAGGATGGTGGACAAGAAGCGGTGGGATGGTGTATACGGTGGTTCTGTAAAAATAGTTTTAAAAAGATTTTAAAAAATGGGAATTTTTATTTTTATTTTTTATAATAGCGGAATATTATATACAAAAGCTAGAAATTACTACTTGAAAATTTGCCACACATTGGTGGTACCAGTAATATTCTCGTTTCTTAACGTCTATTACATGCCAAAAAAATTGGAAATTTCAGCTTGTCATGCGGCCAAGAAAAGTAGAATGCACATTTTTTGCCACATCAATTTTTGTGTTTGATAGACACATATGGAGTAAAGTTGAAGTATCTAAGAGGTACAAGCGTCACTTGAAATAGCTAAGTGAAAATATTAGACAAGTTTAACTAACCGTATATGTATTTCGTCATGTTAATTTCAATAATAGGTGTCAGGTAACTAGGAAGTTTTCATGGGGCACGTGAACCCATGCTCCTCTCCCTATATTATGTATACTAAATTTTTTTTAAAATACTTAAATATATGTGTATACACCCAAGCTCAAAGTATCATATGATACGATAGTTATTGGGTGAACCTCTATAAGTGAGATTATTGTAATACGTCAATTTGTTAGTTTTTCCTTTGATTATCTAGTATTAGGGTTGGGCATATATCGGGTAAAACCGATAACCCGAACCGTTAATTGTTTATTGGTATATCGGTATCAAGTTATTGGGTTAACGATTTAGAATTTTTGTACTATTGATTATCGGTTCGGGCATCGGTTTGCCAATTTTGTTAATGGATAAACCAATAACCTAATAAGAATTAATAAAATTATGACTTTACCCTTAAGTATATACAAATGCTAGGGACTTCAGTTCATTCTCTCCTATTCTTTCTCAACCCCACTCTTCAATTGCTTCATTTTCATTCTTCATAGACCTTACTAGTTATTCCTAGCGCAAGTCTTTATTATATTATATGTGAATTATTCTCTTTTTTGCTTAACTACAGTGAATTGTCTTTTCGTTTTTGCTTAATTCTAGATTGAGTTATCTTATCGGGTAAACCGATAACCGAACCGATAATGATTAATAACCGATTAACCGATACCCGATAACCGATATCTTATCGGTTTTGTTATCGGTTTATCAAATTTATAAATCGATAACCGATATGCTAAACCGATAATTGTCGCACCTTCTTTTTCCTCTACTGCACCCCCGGAGGAGTGTAGTAAAGGGAGTTTTTCCAATTAAAGGACAATCGAAACGTAATTTATTATTAAGAGTTGGAGTCGCCACTTGAGATATTTATGGTGTCCCAANCGGATAAGGAATTCTGTTAACCCGGGAGAAGGTGTTAGGCATTCCCGAGTTCCGTGGTTCTAGCACGGTCGCTTAAATGTTATATTCGGCTTAATTATCTGATTTTAGTACATGTTCAAACCTATGTGCATTTTTACTTTTTAACCGCTTTTGATTATTATTATTTTATAAGAATTGCAACGTCGTAAAAACACATCTCAAACCATGTCATATCAATGTACCCGTGGTTATTGACATATTTCGACTCCGTTAAGATTTGGATTTGGGTCACATAAATGTGCACCCGAATTTAAGAAAGTAAATTATTAAAGGCGCGCCTAAAGTGACTAGCGCATTATTATCTTTGGGGAAGACCGTAAAATTCGCTAAACGGTCTATCCCGAATTCTAAAGGTTTTATTTGTACACTTAACGAGGGCCCCACAATTTATTGCATTTTATTGGGCGAGGCTCATCTCATTTTATTTATTTAAAAGGAAAACCTAAAAGCGACTATGATTTGCTATTTATTTTGTCTCTGAAAAATAAAGAAACGATCCTAATTAATTAACATGCTTGAAAAGGCCCTAACTTATTAGATTAAAACAAATGCAAACAAAAAATTGCACATGAACTTGTTCAAAGGGAGAGTGTTTTGATTCGTGTTCTATCAGTGAATATTACTAAAGTGGAGGTTTATAAATAGAGCATGAGCTTGACAACAATATTACCAAGACAAACTAACTATTCTCAAACTAATTTAAACTAACATTTTTAGATGAATTGGACTATATAATACAAAGCCATTTTTAACTCTTTTTACGGCTTGCTGGAGCATGCATCAATGCTTAAAAAAAACTGATATCAGGCTAACGTTAATCACTAACATTAGTTACTAACATTATTCAAAGTGCTATTTAAAATGATGTTCTTTACTCAAGTGCACTCGCAATTTTAGAACTAGACATATTAAACCGACATGCTGATTTCTATTTGAGCTATTTGAACCTGTTTTGTGACGCATAAACTATTTGAAACTATTTTTACGACTACTGGAAATGAATTAACTACACTATATTTTGTAACTAGTAATCACAAACTAAGATTAATCACAATTGATATTCGCATGTTTATAGAGATAGATTCAATAGCCCAGCTACAGTCCATGACATCCACACAGTCCAAACCTACTTGAAAACAATCCTAGTTATACAAGCCTTATGTTTATTATCCTAAACTACATTAGCATTTTTTATATTCCGAACAGTATAAAACTACTGTCAATACAAAACTATGCAAGGATTCGGGAAACTATATCAAACTCATGCTCCCATCATATTTCATTATCAATTGATGATGCTACATTGGATCAGGTTCAAAATGTGTACCTGAATAATGGAAAATACAGGAAGAAAGGGATGGAGTCAGCAACAGCAGTATGATAGCAGTAACACAACAGTAAACAACCAGCAGAAACCGAGGAAGAAAAATGAAAGTCCAGAAGTGAACCAACACCAGTTGAAAAAAAAAACCAACAGCAATACTCCACAAACCAGAAACCACTCAACAGTAATATCCAACAGCAAATCACCAATAACTGACCCCAAAGAGAACAACCGGAAACCAACAGGTGGACCTCAAAACACTTCCAATGAACAGAATGGAACTGAAAAATTACAACTCAGTAAATGGAAATCAGGAGTTTTAATTCAAGCCTTCAATGGAACAGTACAGTGAATACTCTCAGATAGTATGAATGCTTAGCTTTTTTTTTTAAAACTGATTCTAAAAGCCAAAAGAAGAACAAGAACTAGACTGATTTTTAGGACCCTTTTTTCAACATGATTTTCAATATGTGACCTCTCAACAATGGTTTCCAAAAGGCAACACTTTTTAATCTGCCCAGACCCCTGTATTTATACCCAACAGACACTTTGTCCACCTTGGAACACTTAAACTAATAAGAAAAACTAATCTGCCCATAATATTCCCTTCTCCTCCATTACTATATGTCTTGTTCCTTTTTAATTCACTTCAGCATGGGCATATTATAGTATTCAATTACATTCTCCTTAACCTCCCATGCTATTATGTTTCCCAACCCACTAAGTATTAAACAATACATTATTTTAAGAGTTCATCATTACTTAGTGGACAGGCCACTCAACATAAATAATTCTTTAAGATTTTAAGTCCCAAAATACCCCTGAAACTTGCTGTGAACTACTGAAAATACCCCTGAAATTACTTCATTAGGTAACTGAACCCTCCCCCTGACTAATTAGAACTCTATTCTACTCAGCTGCAGGCAAATTAACTAAATTGTACCTAATGATCAATTTGAAAACATGTAAAGAATTCCAGGAATAAAACTATGCATTAAGGAGTTTCAGAACAATAGCTTAATTAACTTCGAACAACTACCAAACAACTACAGATTTGACACACACAAAATCAAACTTCAATAGAAACTAATCAAACCAAAACTTGAATAATTCAAACTACCAAATTATTCTTATCAGAGGACATCCATGCATGCATTATTTGGATCAGAATCACCTCAAAACCTGATTACACTACCAATTTATTGCTTTGAATTAGCTACATTGACATGTGAACACTAAACAACAGAAGTAGAGATGAAGGATCACATAGAACTTGACCAAACCAGAAAAAAAAATAATTCAGAGTTGAACCAAACTAACGTACAAACGTATTCAAATGATTCAAACGCCTACAATATGTGTAAATCAATCAGAAGAAAGATGACCCAAGAAAAAAGGTCCAGAAGAGGAGGAGAAGATAATCGACAAAAAATAAAGAAAAATCAATTAGATAAATACAACAAACCTAAACAATAGATGGTGACAAAAATAGAACAGAAAAGGAAAGGAAAAATACCTCAAAATCAGAACCAAGCGAACTCTGGTCGGTCGAAGCTTTGACTCAAACTTTTGAGGCCAAAACGGACCTTAATCGATTGTTCTTCTAGGGCTCGTTTGTTTGATTTGAGATTCGATATGCTTGGCCAAGATTCGAACAAAGCTGGTATGGGATTAAGGACGAGGGCAGTCTGGTGGTCCACTGGTGTGGATTTGGGACAATTTAGGGTTGGCGCCGCCACCAAGGAATCTTGTGGCGGCGCTACGGTTCTTAGCTCAAAATTGAAATTCGATGAATCCTGGGTTGATTCGAAGGGAACTAATGGTGTTAAAGTGGTGAGGGAGGCCCGGTGGGGGTATGGTGTTAATTTGGCCTCAAATAGACAAGCTAGGGTTTGGGTCAGATCCTTCGCTTGAAGATTCGAAAATGTTGGCTGGGATTCGAAGGATACGGTTTAGGGTTTTGGAACAGGGAGGTTGAGGTAAACAAATAGTGTAATTTTGGGGCCGTTTGGACCATTGGAACCGCCGTGAGGCGATTTCCGGTGGGTGGTCGACGGCTGAGCGAGGCGGAGGAAGGCGAGCCCGTCTCTGAGGGTTTGAGAGAGACGAGCGAGGGGGGTCTGAAGGGGGTGGGGTTAGTTTGGGAGTTGTATACTAGGGGGAGGAATTGATCTTGGCCGTTGGATCAATTAATATCAACGGCCTGGATCCATTCACTAACGAATAACGGTGTTGTTTGGTGTGATAACGGGGCAGACTGGACCGGGAAAGAGAGCGGGTCAGAGTCGGTGTCACACCTCTTTTTTCACTACACCCCGCAGGGCGTAAAGGAGTTTTTCTGCTTAAAGGACAATCAGAACGGGATTTAGTTATTAATTATTCAGAGTCGCCACTTGGGAGATTAATGGTGTCCCAAGTCACTGGTTTAATCCCGAACCGAGGAAAGATATGACTTTGTATTACAATCTACGAACCAGAAATTCAGATAAGGAATTCTGTTAACCCGGGAGAAGGTGTTAGGCATTCCCGGGCTCCGTGGTTCTACCACGGTCGCTTAACTGTTGTATTTGATTTTATCTGATTTTAATACATGCTAGCTTATATGCCATTTATTCGTAAACCGCTTTTATCGTTATTTTAAAAGAATTGCAACATCGTGAAAATACGTCTCGAACCACGTTGCAATCAATGCACCCGTGGTTGTCAGTACATTTCGACTCCGTTGAGATTTGGATTTGGGTCACATCAATGCGCACTTGAGTTTAGGAATGTAATTTTATTAAAGTCATGTTTAAAGAGTCTAGCGTATTATTATTTTGGGGAAGACCGTGAAATTCGCTGAACGGCCCTCCCGAATTCTAAGTATTTTTATATAGCAATTATTGAGGGTCCCGCATTTGTATTTTTATTTGGCGAGGCTCGTCTCATCACTTTATTAAAAGGCCAGCCTAAAAGTGACTACGATTTTCTATATTTGTTTGTCTCTAAAAATAAAAGAAAACCCTAAACAATTATTTATTTGAAATGGTCAAACCGTATAAACTTATTTGTAACTGTTGGTCCACTGAAACAAACTTGAGAAGGCCCAGTTTCCATTTCCGTTTTCAGGCCCTAAATAGCCTAGGCTGTACGACCCTAAATGCCTCAACCGGCAGGTCCTTGTGGAGAGGTCATAGGATCGATTCCCTGACCTGTACAACCCACGACCTTTCCTAAAACGGAAGCCGAACATCCAAATGGGCTATCAGCGGCCTGATCTATTAAAGCCCAATAACAAACCAATTAAAAATTTCTGCTCTCGTTTCAATTAACCCTTATTCGTTCAAATAGTTCACCACAAGATAAATCTTAAGTTCAACGAGTTGGCTAAGAGCCTAATCCAGAACGTCATTATTCAGATTACCAATGCTAGGCCAGTATTCAAACAAATCAGTATTTAAAACTAACTAAATTATGAAATCGAAACAATTGATACACAGACTTCCTTTGAACTATCATTTTTAAAACTAACTAAATTATGAAATCGAAACAATTGATACACAGACTTCCTTTGAACTATCATTTAGACTAAGGTTAACAACTAACAATTGAACACTAACATCGCTTACTAACATACTACAGTATGCTATTCAACTTGACGTAACCCAATTTGTTATTTCCTGAAAGACACTTGAATCCAAAATGATAATCGCAGTCCTCTTAATATAAGATACCAATTACCAATTACGCATGACTGTTTTAACACATTAAAATAAAACATAGCAAAATGAATTCCATAATCCACTTTGATTTCATTTAGCCTTCAAATTGAGTTACAAGGATCCATCACTGCATACATGAGATTAAGGGAGGTACCTGGAAACAGAACAAAAATTCAGAATAGGAGTCAGCTAGGGCAGTGATCGAGCAGCAGCAGTTCAACACTCAAAATAGCCCAGGAATAGAATGAGCAACCCAGAAATGTTTAAATCAGGCAAAATTTAACAGAGCCGCTTCAATACGGCACCGACTCTAACCAGAAATGCATACAAATGAACCAAAAACCAACAGCAACACCTTAAACCAGACTAAAGCAAACAATTCTAACTTGAAATCAACCAGTAACCTCCAGAAACCAACAGTACTCAAAACTCGAAATCAACTCATGATCTCTAAACCTCTGAACTAGGAAATAACAGCCAAATGCTCGAAAGAAACTGAAATTAAAATAGGATCCTAATGAAACAGTAACTACTATTTTTTTGGTTTTTTAGAGATTTTCTATTGTTTTTGAGTTTTTGAATGCTTAAATTTTCAAAATCAGATCTGGAACTCAAGGAGAGTTTTTTTTTTGGGGAATTATCTACCTGAAGAGAAGCCCCCCTACTAAGCAAAGTGCTTGCCTTTTATACGCACCAAGTGAGCTTACCTATATTCTTAATTTTCTTTCAAGTCCCTCACTCATTTTAGTTCTTAACCTTTTATTTTACCTGAAATGTCTTTTAACCCCCCACACCTAGAAATTTCTAGGAAGTTTTAATATGCATTCCCTGTTCTACCCTTACCCCTTTCTTGAATTACCCTCTGGAATTATCCAGAACTTATTAACTGCATAATTAAACATTCCCTAATGAAATCAACCCCAAACCCCCAAACAAAATTAAACTATCAAACCAAATAATTTACCCTAAATTCCCTTAAACAACTTAATTACCCGGAAAGTGGAACAATTATAACAAGGAGGTAATACTAAATCATTACGCTAAACTAAAGAAAATCTTGAAGCCAGTCTAAATGAAACAGAATCAAACAACAAATATTGATTATACTTATGCAGAATCAGAATTTTAAAGGGATATTTACATAAACTAGGAACTAACTATTAACCTATGATCAAACAAGCCCAGGTGAGTCAGGCGAACAACTAAAAGACTCAGAATACAAGATGAGAAAAGAACAATAGACATGCAAATTACAACTGGAAATTAACCTAGATGAGAAGGGGAACAACCAGAAGAGTATTAAACCACTCGAGAACTCATTGATGGGCTTGAGGTCTGCTAACACTTGGTTCGAAATTCAAGTAGTCCTGTTGTCGTTTGACCCCCGGTGATGGTAGAAATATCATGAGGAAGGCGAGGAAAGTCCCATAGCACCGATTTGGTGAAGTTTGATGAAACCCAGGTTCGCCGGAAAATTTTCAAACCTAAATTCGAACGATTCCACCCATAGTTGAAGGACGGGGTTAAGGGTGTTCGATAAAGGATGAAAAGAGGATACTGGGGTGTTAATTTGGAGCCGTTTGGCATAACCGGCGTCGTGGCCGGAAAACTTTAACCGGATATTCGACGAGCTCCGGCACAATTCGAGGGACACCAAAGACATGGTTAGAAAGAGGGATTCATAGGGAATCTATGGTGTGAATTTGGGACGGATTGGCGTAGGTGTCGTTCACCGCCGGCGGCGGCTCCGGCGGTGTTACAGGAGAGTACGAGGAAGAGGACTTTGGTTTTAGGGTTAGTTGACTTATTCAGACAATAATATGTAAAAGGGGGGAAGTTTCCTGGCCGTCGGATCAAAGGAAATCAATGGCCAAGATCAGATAAAGACGGGACGACGTCGTTTTGATAGAGAACTGGACCAGGTGGGGAATGGTCTTTGGGCTGGGTCGGTCACCATTAAATTGTTTTGGGCCTGAGTTGATAAACAAGGCAAGCCCAATTCAACAGCCTTATTCTCTATTTTTATTTTTTCCTTTTCATTTTGTTTCCCTTTATTTGTTTTTGTTTTTCCATTTTGTATTTTGTTTTATTTTATTTATTTAATTTTTTTAAATTTTATACAGATGCAAAATTAAAGTAAAAATCAAAATGAAGTCCTAATATATTTCAAACTATACTAATTAATCCCTAAAATTATTTTAAAAACTACTTCGAGACGAATTCACAATTAAACAATTAAAAATGCAAAAGTTAATCATTTTTGTTATTTTTTTTATATTTTGTTCTAAAACAAATTAACCCCTAATTAATACTAAAATATAAAATTAAATCCTAAATGCCAATGTACTTTTGTATTTTTCATATGAATTAAAATGCGCAAATAAAAATGCAACAATTACCAGAAAATGACACAAAATTCACAAAAATTGTAAAAATAAGAAAAAAAATCTTTTTGTTTGAATTTTGGGAATAATTGACATATAGGGCAAAAATTACGTGCTCACAGCTGCCCCTCTTTGCTCGGAAACATGAAAGGTTTTCGGGCAAAGATAAGTGAGCAAATACGAGCGATTTTTGCCCGTTCAAATATTCCTTTGTGAAGCATTTTGAAAAGTTTGACCGCACCCTGCTTCAGAGACTGCCTACATATACTGGGGTAAATAGGAATCAGGTCAGTGTAGTTCGGGAGTGTCTGGTAGCTGGGACTACCAGTAGCTGTGATCTCATTGTCGTTGCTGCTGCTACTGCTTGCTGACCTCCTTATTATACCGTTGTAAAACAAAAGAAACTAGCCTAAGCTATGATCTATGAGTTACAAAAGATCCTATATATGTCTTCAAACTTGCTCTTGTGTTGCCTTGAACTTGTATCTTGTATTCTTCTGATAGGATTCTTGTTGTTGCCTTGAATTGTGATTGGCGAGGTTTTGCCATTCCTCCGAATGATGCTTGATTGCTGCAATTTGAAATTTGTGCTTCTATTCTCCAGGCGGGCTCCTGGTTGCTGATGCTTGAGAAGTATTCCCTTGTTCTCCAGGTGGGCTCGTGACTATGATGCTTGAAAAGTATTCCCTTGTTCTCCAGGTGGGCTCCTGATTGCTGAACTTTGAAAAATATTCCCTTGTTCTCCAGGTGGGCTCCTGACTACAACAAAATAGACAACCAAAGGAAATTTTCTGCCCCAGTTTGGTGGTTGGGCACATCATGTTATCAAATGTTAAAATTTAAAGCTAAAATTTGAATTGTACTTCCCTTGTTCTCCAGGTGGGCGCCTGACTGCTGAAAATTGAGAAGTATTCCTTTGTTCTCCAGGTGGGCTCTTGATTGCTGCACTTTGAAAAATATTCCCTTGTTCTCCAGGTGGGCTCCTGATTGCTGAACTTAAAACGTATTCCCTTGTTCTCCAGGTGGGCTCCTGATTGCAATAAAATAAACAAACAAAGAACATCTTCTGCCCTAGTTTGGTAACTGGGTACATCATGTTATCAAATATTAAAAATTGAAAGCTAAAATTTGAATTGCACTTCCCTTGTTTTTCAGGTGGGCGCCTGACTGCTGAAGCTTGAAAAGTATTCCCTTTTTATCCAGTGGGCGCCTGACTGCGATGCTTGAAAAGTATTCCCTTGTTCTCCAGGCGGGCTCCTGACTGCAACAAACAAACAAACAAACGAAGAAAATTTTCTGCCCCAGTTTGGTAACTGGGTACAACATGTTATCAAATACTAAAAATTAAAAGCCAAAATTGAATTGTACTTCCCTTGTTTTTCAGGCGGGCGCCTAATTGCTGAAGCTTGAAAAGTATTCCTTTGTTCTCCAGGTTGGCTCCTGACTGCGATGCTTGAAAATTATTCCCTTATTCTCCAGGTGGGCACCTGCTTGCTGAACTTTGAAAAGTATTCCCTTGTTCTCCAGGTGGGCTCCTGATTGCTGCACTTTGAAAAATATTCCCTTGTTCTCCAGGTGGGCTCCTGATTACTAAACTTGAAACGTATTCCCTTGTTCTCTAGGTGGGCTCCTGATTGCAACAAAATAAACAAACAAAGAACATCTTCTGCCCTAGTTTGATGGCAGGGTACAACTGTTAGTGTTAATTGAATCGTGTTACCAAATATCACGAAAAATTTGAAAGCTAAATCCCATTATCCAGGAGGGTCCTGATAACTCCTATCAATTACGAACCTAAGTTATATCATCTAAAGGTATTACTCCCACTACATTTGTTATCTA
>MU697783.1:1208-15496 GCA_026770625.1 Nicotiana glauca | reverse complement strand
CAAAAGTCCTTTACCCGGTCTGCCCCTACATGAACTAAACGACCCCGTTTTGGGAATTCAATCTGAGCCCTTGATCAAATTAATCCAACGGACAAAGTTTGATCCCATTTAAAAGAAACGACGGCGTTTTGTGCTCAAAGGATCTGAACCGTTGAGATCATTTAATCCAACGGTCGTATTGGTTGGTTTCATTAAAAGGAAACGACGTCGTTCAATGATCAAGAGATCTCGTCCGTTCGTTATCACTCATCCAACGGCTCTGGTTTAATGAGGTTCTTTTAATATACCTGAATACATCTAAACCCTAAAATCATTTCAGTTCTTTCTTCTTCTCTTCTCTTTAGCCGCCTCAAAATCCCTCACAGACCCCGCCGGAACCCTACCGGCGGGAGACGGAACCTATGCCAATCACTCCACAAGTAACACTCCAGAACCCCCTCGAACCCCTGAATCCTCCCTTCTACCCCGTTTTCCTCGAATACATTTGGTTTTACTCGAATATCTGAAAAAGTGTCGCCGGAACCCTAACTCCGGCGAAAACTAGTTCAATCAATCAAGCCCAAAATCACACCAGACCTCCTCTATGACACCCTCAACCTAGTTTCGAAACCCTTGAGCCTCAAAAGTCACTGAAATGGCTCAAAATTTAAATTCGAAGTTCGCTGATGACCAAGAAATTCGAGAAATTGATGCCAAGATCTCTGAAACTTTGGAAATCTTTCACGACTAAAAACACAAAAGAGACTGTCAGACAAAAAAATCAAAGCTAAGTTTTTCTTTCTTTTCTGTTTCTTTGATTTTATTTCTTTGTGTGCATGTAATTAAATATGTGTTTTAATTGTTTTCCATTTGTTTCTGTTTTTTGATAAGGTTTACTGATTCGAGTAAAAAATAAAATATTATCTTTTAATTTCTAAAAGGGTTAATTAGATATTAATTGTACGGTTTAATAAACAGATTTTGATTTTGATATAGAAATTAGTATAATTAGATTTTTAGTATGATTTTGTTGGTTTCTGAAATTACTCGATTTTGTTAACTGTTAGAGTTAAAAATTTTATTCTGATAAATGTTAGTTTGAATAATTTTTGGATTAAATGGACAGTAATTAGTCGATATTGGTTATAGCTGTACCTGATTAGTTTTGATTTGATTAATTAGTAGTCAATTAAACCTTGTTTCTGAAATTAATTCAAAGTTCAAAGGGTAAAAGGGTAAAAGGGCATTATGTCACTTGATAAATCTGATTTGGATATAGGGGTAGTTTGGGAACGTGAAATGGGGCAATAGAAATAAATCATAGGAAGTGGAGGCATTCTGGGTAAAAGAAAATATCAATAGGGTAATTTTCTAAAAGAGGTAGGGGTATGTAGGGTAATACACTTAGATAGAATGTTCTAGATGGGGTAATTAATGTAATTTGTCACAAATAAGGGTAGGTAGTTGAATAACTAATAAAATAATAAGGGTGTAATTGAAATAAAAAGGGACCAAAACATAAATTCTAAAAATATGAAATTTCCTCCATTTTTCAAATCTATAAATAGGCATTTACATGCCTCATTTTACAAGTTTAGCAATCTGAGAATCTCTCTGAAGTAATTCTACTATTTTAGATCCCCGTTTTCGAAATTAACCACTCACAAACATCAAAAACAGTAGAAAAGTTCAAAATCTCACTGTTTTCATTAGTTTTTAGTTAAATTTGAAAGCTGTTTTGACGATTCTGTGTGTTCCTGATGATCGAAGATTTGTGAATTCATTTCGAACTGGTCAATTGTGTTCCTTTGGTTTATATCATTATTGATTGGTTTAAATCTGGTGTTGAGAAGCTGTGATTGAATTGAGGTTTTAATTCCTGTTGCTGTTGCTAATTTTAGAGATCTAATTCTCCTTTTCTCATATTCTTTGATCAGGTACACCTCTGTAAATTCCAGAAATTGTATCTGAAAATACGAGCTTGAATACATGTGAAGATCTGAAGTCTAAAGTCCAATTCAGCTTTTTTTTTCTTAACTGTGTATTAAAATAGTTCATTTATTTTTTGTAAACTACTGTTGATTTGGTTTTGTTCTTGTATATATTGAACTGGACTGGACTTTTTTAAAGTTTTGAAGTCTAAATACATGTGAGGATCTGAAATTTAAAGTTCAATTTGACATTAATTTGTATGATAATGTGTTAATTTGAATTGTAGCTTGCACAGTAATAGTAGTAGTAAGGAATCGGCAGATTGAAACAACTTGTATAATTTGTTACAATTGAATTGTAAAAGGACTGTTGAGTTAGATACTAGAATTCTAGTTTAATAGTATGTGAAGGGATATAAGTTTGTAAACTTCATTTGAGTCATATAGAGACTCCAGTCAATGGTTATATATTGTTTTCCAGATTTTCAGTTTTTCTTTGGTAATCATTAGTCAATCAGTTGTTGTAATTTAGTTTAACTGAAATAGCTAATTCTCAGTAAAATGTGATCCTGTGCAAAAGTTCATGATCAAATTTTAAACTCATAAAATAACAGGAAATGGCAACAACAATTAGAATACAGTGATAATAGGCGTCTAGGATTCGTTTCAGGGGAATAAATAAATTGACTCATGTATAAAAGTGGTTTGTAAGGAATAAATAGTATCCTAAGAAATACGGACATGTTCATTGATGAATTGGAGTTAGGCTTGGTTATTCACTTTTGGGCTTAGTTTAAATTCCATAAGAAAAGACCAATAGAATTAGGGCATGCTTTTCATTAGTATCAGGCCCATGTTTGAGAAATGTTCTTGGTTTAAGCAAGGTGGAAATATTGAAAGTTGTCATTAAAGCCCAATAAAAACCACTGTAAATAAAAATAGTTGGAAATAGGAAAATTAATACATAAATATAAAAATTGAGTTTCGACTTGAGTAATGGATTCAAGCTAAAATAGTTAAGACTTTCCCTTTATTGTTTGGATACAAAAACAAAAAATAAAAAATATAGTTGCTCTAGGCTTGACCTTTAATAATACAAATGAGACGAGCCTCGCCAAATCAAATACATAAGTGCGGGGCCCTCAATAAATGGTTGAGTCAAAAACACTTAGAAATTGGGAGAACCGTTTAGCGAATCCCACGGTCTTCCCCAAATATAATAAATACGTAGTCGCTTTAGGCGCGTACGTTAATAATGTTACCTTCCCAAATACGGGTGCACATTTATGTGACCCAAATCCAAATCTCAACGAAGTCGAAATGTGTAAAAAGTCACGGGCGTACTGGTACGGCGTGATTCGAGATACATTTTAACGACATTGTAATTCTTGTAAAATAAACAATAAATATAATAAAAGCGGGTTATTAATAAAAGGCACATAAAAATAAAACATGTATTGAAATCAGATAAAATCAAATACAATAGTTGAGCGACCGTGCTAGAACCACGGAATCCGGAAATGCCTAACACCTTCTCCCGGGTTAACAGAATTCCTTATCCGGATTTCTGGTTCGCGGACTGTTAACAGAGTCATACTATCCTCGGTTCGGGATTTAACCGGTGACTTGGGACACCATTAATTTCCCAAGTGGCGACTCTGAATAAATAATAATAAATCCCGTTCCGACTGTTCTTTAATTGGAAAAACTCCTTTACGCTCTTCACGGGGTGTATTAAAACTCGTAAAAAGGAGGTGTGACAGGAGAATGTTGTATTGTGCCAAACAGTCAAATGAACCATGTCTATGTAGAACAATCGAGCATCCAAAGGCAAAAAATATGTACGCATATATCAAGTGATTGAGGAAGCCTCTTTGCTTATCAAAATACTTTGTGCCTCGAAGAAGTTCACTACTTTCTCATAAGACTGCTCAAGGGCCAAAAACTCTTGAACACTCGTGGACTGTCATCGATATTCAGCTCATTGAGCCATCAAAAACTCAAACTCATAAGACATTGATCAGGAAACTTCGAGCTCATAAGTCCTCAAGTAAGGCAACATCAAATCTGTAAAACCTCAATGAGGCATGCCCAAACTTATAAGACCTTAAAAAGGCATAACCCTGATATTAAGGGCCAAGGCTATATATCCGAACATACCCTCGATATAGACGCTGAGGTCATCTCACCCGGGGAGTAAAGGCTTCGACCGAACATAAAGACTGCAGACATATCAAAAGGCTCCGACCAAATTAACGCGACTCGGAGACATCCGACCGCCGCCATAAAATTAAAGGCCTCCAAATACCTCAAAAAGAACCGGTTAATCAGGTTACCCCCGACATAAGCAGAGGAGCTTTGATCATATCAGCTCCAAACAATGAAAAGGCTTAGAGACAATCAGTCTTCAGCAAAAAGGTTTCGAATAATCAGCTTTCAAGAGAACCTCCCGAGCTACTCAATTATCGCCATATATCGACTTATAATCGAGGTTCTTATTTGAGCCGTCGGAGAGTCGGAAGAACACAAACATGCAAAGGCATAATCAAAACTTCAAAGTCTTCAGCCAAAATGGGGGAAACTATAGCCAAATTGGAGTTCAAATCAACCTAACCTAAAAGGACACTTAGGGCCAATATAAAGAGCCTCGGGGCCAATCTAAAGAGCCTTAGGGCCGATCCACGGAGCCTCAGGATCGAGCTAAAGAGCCTAAGGGCCAATATATTGAAAACCTAAGGGTCAATGAGCCCGAGTCAAAACTTGATTCGAGGACCGAGCCCTAAACAATCAACTATTATCAATTACTCATCAAGCATAATCTAAGGGTTATTATCTTAAAATCCAATATATCGGACTAATTATCGGCAAGCATCAAAACTCAAAACATAAACAAAGACACAAACAAGTGAAAATTTATATAAAGGGAAAACCAAAGGGTTCATTTTTTAATTTAAATAATGGTTCAAAGATACATTTACACCACTCCCACTGGAGACCTATACAAAGAAAAAGAAAGAAAAACCTAGTCTACCCTCGAGAACTTAGCCTTCCCCCCTCGAGGACTATGTCTCCATCTGCTCCCTCGGGACCAGCTCCCTCATTGTCATTCTTCTCATTTCTTCAACATCGAAAACAAGAAACTTGGCGTCGAACTCATCCGCCTTGGCCTGCTCTATCTCATACGAGAGATCGAAGCCCTTACCATGAACCTCATCGAAAGTTTCCCTCAAGGATCTGCATCGGACATATTCATTGCTTCTCCTACATCAATCAGAAGCCCCCTTCAACTTCATACGAGCTTCAGCAGCATTTTTCAGATAGACTACCTTTTTATCGGCCTTTGCTTGGATCTCTTTAGCTTCGATATGAGCATCCATAATTTCGGCCTTCATCTTCAAAAGATCTATTTCAAGCTTAGCAATCCTGCTCATCTGGACCAAGTTGCTTTATAGAGCATTACGAGGTTGTATCTCGAGGGTGGAGGCCTTAGCGAAAGCGATCCTTTTGGCCGCAACATGAGCATCTATCTATGCCTTCAATTCCTTGCATTCAGAATTAACTTGGTTGGCTTCGCCCCGAAGGCATTCCAGTGTCTCTATATTTCCCTAAAACTGAGATACCGAAATGTTAGTTTTCGAAGATGGGAGAAGAATCCGGTATTCTCTCAAAATAGAGGTTATCTATTTCTTGAGGTTGCCTTCGTAATCATGACTTCAGTTTAACTCCGATCGAAGATTTATCAGCTCTCTCACAAAGAAGCCTGAGAGATTTCTCCTCGTTCAAGGCTTTACGCAACTTAGACTCACAGCGAAGCAACTCAGACTTGAGCTTATCAAAGGCCTATGGGAAAGAAGGTTCAGTTAAAAAGGATAAAGTATGAAGTTAGAAAAGTTATAATTACTTCAAAACTCACCATAAAAGCAGAGTCGCTGAGCTTCCTCGAAGGTCAATTTCGCATCTACCAGCTCGGTCTCGATAGAGTAACCCGACGCGCTATGATTGGGCAGTGATATGTCAAAATGCATTTCCCTCAGAGTACTTCCAGACATCCAAGAACCAGCTGCCAAATTAGGTAATGAAGGACCTTCGCCCCTCCTCTCTTGTGGAATCTCTCCCTCGAGACTAGGGTCCTCGAGCCCAGCAGGCTTAACAGTCTTGGGAGGTCTCCTAGTTCAAGCCATCAATGTAGAATCATTCTCTTTGGGTGCATTGGTGTCCACAGAACAACCGATAAATTTGAGATCTTCGTTAGTGGCAACGTCCTCCTCGCGCCCCCGGGCGGGTCCTTCTTTGATATGGGAATCCTTGTCCTTTAAGGATCTTTTTATTTTATTATCCTTCCTTGTCTTAGAAGACGAAGGCCCTACCTCCTCCTAAAAAGGGACGGTCTCACCTCAGAAAACTCACTGATGCATGCAACAAAGAAATTAGTAAAGGAAAGTACTCCTCAAGAGAAGGACTACATAACACATACCACGATGCTTAGCCTCCTATTTGCCCTTCAATAAATCTCGCCACTTGCACTCGTAATAAGTCGAAAAGGCCGCCAGTTTGCCGGCCTAGTTCACAAGATTGCGCAAAAGCAAAGAAAACGTCCTTACGGAGTTTGGCTCCACCGGGAACAAAAATAATAGATTAAAGTATATCACTTACACTTGAAATTCTATTTCTCGGGAAATGGTAGGAACTCCGTAGGAATAATATCAACAATTCTCACTCGAACAAATCGATTCATCCACCCTCGATCCCTGTCCTCGTCCTCACTAGCAATAAAGGGCTTGGTGGATTGGCATCGTAGTATAATTAGACCTCGATTATGCAAAGGCCAATACAATATGATGAGGTGGCTAATATTGAACTCGAGCTCGGCCTTTTCTACGAAAAATCTCATCATCAATGCGATCCGCCAGAAAGACGGATGGATATGAGCCAAAGTAACTCGATATCTTTGTCAAACTTTGAGCACGATTCGGTCGAGAGGACCCAATGTAAAAGGGTACGTGTACATGTTCAGAAACCCCTTTGCTTGGGCCATAATATCCTCTTCCCGGGAGGGTATCTGCAGCCTCACCTTTTCTCCCCATCTGCAGTCTCTCCTCACAGTCTCGATGTGTCTCTCTTCTATTGATCAAATGAATCTCGATGTATGTTCTCAGTGGCCTAGAACATCAAGAGGTTTCTCTATCATAAAATCTTTTATCGAGACAAAACAGTTCAAAGTAAGCTCGCCAAATGCCGACAGTGTACCACCGGCCGGGCGAGAAGAAGAGGTGGGACTTCCTTCTTTTTGGTGAGTGGATTTGGGCATGGCAGCCATGATTCCTTCAAATAAGAAAGGGAAGATGAAAAATCAGGCGAAAGCTTTGATCTGATACGACACCAGAACTAGCTCAAAAAAAGAAACTCTATAAAGAAAGGTAGTTACAAAAAGCGGCAAAGCCCTCAATGAAAAGCAAGTATATATAAGAAGAGCGGCGACTATTCATTAACTTTGATAGTCAATAAGCTCTGATAAAGCAATTATGACTTTTTGGGAAAATGTACTAACGGGGCCATTTAGGTCACTCCACGGTCATGTCACAGTAATGATGTCACCACACAGTTCGAGGGATCGAAGAGTCAAATCGATTCCTTAACCGATCTAGAGAAGGTATGCTATCGAAACTAGAACAACCCGATCTCAAGGGTCTCTGTTACTCCATGACCGAGCTCGAAGGAATTAAATTCAAGTTCAAGCCTGACTTTGGCATGAACACTAAAAGGCAAAAATTTGAAGACATTAAACAAGAAAATCCTTTGCATTCCAAAACTATATTTACAAAGGTGCATTTACAAATATCTCATGCAAAGTCCACATACAAAATAATAAGGAGTGAAAAGAGCAAAGGTGGCCTAGTTTTCATCTTCGCTACTCCCCGAGTTACTCGTAGATCCCTTGTCCCATGAAGTCGGAGTTGCTGACTCCTCTTCCAAGACCTTCGATTCTTCGATCTCGGCAGAGAGATCGAAGCCCTTGTCATGAACTTCCTTAAAGGCTTGCCTCTGAGCTTTTAATCAAGCATGTCCAAGGGCGTGAGCCAGTTTGAGCATGGCCTCTTTAGATATTTCCCTGGCTCGAGTATTCGCTGCAGCAACATCTTCCCGATACGAGAATATGAGTGCATCGACTTCAAACTTGGATGCAGATAATGCGGTATGACTCAACATGAAGTGCCTTGAATTTGTGAGCCTCCTCTTTAGCACCTTTAAGAAGACTCTGAGTCAAGGCCAGCTCCTCTCGGAGAGTATCCCTTTCCGAGGCAACGCTATCCTTGTACCGCTTCAACTCAAGGGTCTCGACATCTTTGGCCGCAATCTCTTCCCGAAGCTGCCCCGTTAGGGCATCCTTTCACTCAATCTGCAGATGCCGAGTCAAGGTAATAAAAACCAAGTTATGAAAACAAAAGGCAAGCTCATGAATACCGAACTACTTGCTTGACTAAGTTGTCCCGCTCTTGGAACACTTTCTCTAAGCTTGCTCGAAGGTTGTTTAGTTCCTCATCTTTTCGAGCTTATAGAGTATTTAGCTTATTCAACTTCGAAGCGATCTTCTTGAACTCCTTCTCACAATGAGTCAGTTCAGCTTGTAACTTGGAGAAAGCCTGATGGCACAGTATTGTGACCTGTAGCACGAAGGAAAGAAGTTAAAAAAACAAGATCAAAACTCAAGGCACAAAGGCTGTGTCAAAAACCATATGTTTTTGGAGTTTCGCAGCCTCCTCGAGAACGACTGGGGAATCGAGATCAACATCTTCTTTAACCTGGAAAAAAAATCTCCAAATGCATCGTCCTCTCCCTAGGATTCCCTCACATCGGGAGTCTCCCTGTTTTAGGCGTCTCATATATGCCCCGGGGAAAACGACGGGTCTGGTTGAAGATCGCCTATGGAATCAACCTCTATCGAGGCCTCCTCTCGCCCCCGAAAGGCTTCAGAACTAGATCCTCCGAATGCGCCAACCAAGTGCTCATCGGCATAAGTTGTATCCTGTTCAATGGTCGGCTCGGGGACTGCATCCAAATCCTCATCCAGGGTCTCCTCAATATGAGGTGGGACTGTATCGACAACCTCTGACCCGGCAGTCTTCTGCCCGGTAACCTTCAAAGCATCAGCACTTCGTCTTGCCCTATATACCAGTGGGCAACCATCACCGTCTTCGTCTTCAGCACGAAGACTCTCAGCAGCTGTCGGAGTTAGGACTGTTGCATCAGCCCTAGGCTTTCGAGCCTTAGCTCTCTTTGGTTTCGGGGACTCCGCCGGCGTCTCCTTCTTTCTCTTTCTATCTTTGGCGGGTTTTTGGTTCTCCTCTTCGCTAGAAGGAGGCAATCTCATTGAAACAACTTCCCCGAGGCCTGCACAAGCATAAAATGCCAAACATACCGCTAAGAAATCTATTTATAAGGAATTTAGAAGTGACAGTGGTGAGGGCGTACCATGATTTTTGGCCTCCCAACGAGTTTTGGCCAAATCACGCCAAACGCGCTTGTCGTATGAGAAGGTGGAGTTTAACCCAGCACGGAAGGTCCTTGACTATGCTGGGGAACCATACGGTGGCTACGCAACCGAAGGAGAATCAATTCAAAAAATAAAGGAATTAGTTCGAAAGCGGAAAAAGGGACATTCAGATGATAAAACATGCTCGGTGTAACGACACTTACGTCTCATATTCCATTTCTCAGGAAATGGCATCTTTTCAGTAGGGATGAGGTCCGAATTCCTAACTCGAACGAAGCGGCTCATCCACCCCCAGTCTTTATCTTCGTCGATGCTGGCAAAAAATGCTTTGGTAGATTGATGCTGCAGTTTGACTAGGCCCCCTCGATAGAGACGAGGGCTATATAATCTAATCAGATGATTGAGGGTGAAATTCATCCCTTTGACCATGTTCGAGAAATATCTAATCAAATAGAAGATTCCCCAAAAAGAGGGATAAATTTGACCAAGCATCACGCGATATTGTCGATAAAAATCGAGGATCACCGGGTCTATCCGTGGAGAAGAAGGATCTACAGGACCTAAGGTAAAAGGATACGTATATACGCTAAGGAAAATAACTCTGTGTGTAGTTATATCCTCTTCCGATGAAGGATATCTACTTGTACCGCCTCTCCCCAGTGGCAATCTATTTCACTTTCTCTATGTCAGTTATTAGACTAATGTACCGAGACATGGGCTCGCATCGGTCCGGTACTGAAGAAAGTTTATCAATTTTGAAATCGGAGGATGTATCGAAGGGCCCAGGAATACACTCCTCGATACGAGGAGGCACTATCTTTTTGCTCTTAGATGAGCGTGACGAAGAAGGGGCTTCCTCTTTTTGAGGTACAGTCTTAGAAGTTTTGGCCATGGGTTATAATAAAGTTTCAAAGTAAGCTGGCGAAGAAGTGAACACAGAAGAAGGATGAAGACATGAAATTATTAACTAAGATTTGGAGATTTGAAGATGTTGTAAAGATTTAAAAGATAGGGAATTAGAATATTTATAAGAGCCATCTAAGTGTATTGGAGGAGTTGAAAGGGCGACGAACAGAGGTTCGTGGGCTTTTCGAGAACCGTATTGACAAGACCTCTGTATAACTTTTTTTGTCATATTTTTTAATGATCTCACGTGGCTGACGTCACAATGGGGATATCGAAGAGGCAAGAACTCAATATCGTTTCTTATCGTTTCATTCTAAGAAACGCGGGGACTATCTCTATACGGCAAAAATCGGGGAGTTCGACTTTGGGGCTATTGTGGTACTCCACGCCCGGCCTCA
Source organism: Nicotiana glauca (assembly GCA_026770625.1). Lineage (NCBI taxonomy): Eukaryota > Viridiplantae > Streptophyta > Magnoliopsida > Solanales > Solanaceae > Nicotiana > Nicotiana glauca. The sequence continues at coordinate 4,790 of MU697783.1, read as the reverse complement.
AGAAGCTCGAAGCAGAATTTGATGTGTTACCCCGAGGTGCGTCCCTCGAGGGAGCATATCGAAGGTTCAATATGGTCAATCACGGAGCAGTACAAATTGATGATCGTCATGGAAAGGCGGGAGAACTCCCAAGGACACGTGGTTAGAGTTGACCAGGTCTGCAAGAATAGTACAAATTTGTACTAGGCTATTATACAGCTGTACCAATAGCATTTCCTCGTTGTCATTAGACATATACTATGTTGGGATTCTCCCCTCCTATATAAAGGGGACTCTTGTCATTTTGTAAAAAAGATGAAAATTCAATACAATAAAATATCCTCTGTTGTTCTTGCCTAAACGTGCTCAATAATTACTCTACAAATCTATTGTTCTTCATTTATTGCCCATTATTAACCACAAAAGGCTATCTCCGAGGCCTTCGATATCCTTGTTTCTTTATCAATCGTTCATTACTAACTGCTCTAACTGGACCTCGAGGCTCTCTGTTCCATCCAGCTCGAGGTCCAGTCTTGTAACAACATTGGTTTGTATTTTTTATTATTTTTTCAATCGAAAAAGTTTTATATTTAACCAATGAAATATGTACAACCGCTAGCTCATAAGACTCTAGAGCTAAACCCTATATAGAATTCCTATTACAGTACTACAACTTTCTGTTTCTTTCCTAACAAACTAGGATACTATACATTGTCTCAAGTAGGAAACCTATTATATTACCAGAAAAAAAAGTAGGAAACCTATTTAAATGTTCTAATAAGATCTTCCATTTAGAGGGTGTTTGGCTAAGCTTATAAGCTGGTCAAACTGGCTTATAAGTACTTTTTGGCTTATCTACGCGTTTGGTAAAATTAAAAGTGCTTATAAGTTAAGTGCTTATAAGCCAAAAATAAGCCAAAAGCCATAAGTTGGTCTCCCCCAACTTATCAAATTTCAGCTTATAAGCACTTTAGGTTTGACCAAAATATTTACTAGTCTATCCCTAAAAAACTTCTTTTTAAAACAAAACTCTTCGTATACCCAGTTCTTCAACTGCTTATTATTAATTTCAGCACTTTTATCCAAACATATAACTGCTTATTTTTTAAATCAGCTTCAGCACTTAAAAGTGCTTTTCAGCACCTAGTGCTTATCAGCTACTCTAAATCAGCTAAGCCAAACGGGCTCTTACTCTTTTGTTAGCCTTTGGTTTGCATATCTTTTTCCTTTTGATATATATTTAGCATCTATTGTCTAACAACTAGTATTGAAATAAATAACATATTTTTAGAACCATAAAATTAAATATAATTATTAATATTATTTTCAAGGTAAACAATATGTACAACTCACGTGGACATAAAAGATACTTATTTCGAATACGTGATTTGTGCAATACTCTATATTACTCTCTGGTCATAATTAAAGTTTGGGAAAGGAAAAAGTTTTCAGCTTGCAAATTATTTTTTACATTATAAAATCTCTTAATTCCATCGTATGTGTTGCGACATGCCAAAAAGATTGAAGAGTGGTGGTCATTCAAACACTTGACGTCCCGATTACGCCCCAATTGCAGTTGTTCGGGGCACGAAATTAGAAGCAAGTTAGAGAAAAGCTGAAGCAATCACATGGCAAAATGATGAGGCCTTAGGCTCGTGTGGTACGAAAAATAAGGGATAATTAATTTTAAAATTAAATTTGAAATAAATTTATTTTTCGTTTAGTTGAGATAAAATTATGATATAATTAATTTTGAAATTAATTATCTCAAATTATAGTATTTTTTTATCTTAGAATGGAATAATTAATTCCGAAATAATTAATCATAAAATAACCTTTTTCCCAACCAAACGGCCCTTAATAGCTAGTCATTACAGATTTTTGTTTTAAGAGTATGCTTTTCCAGATCCTCATCGTTTGGATGCTTTTAAAGCCTACGACCATAGTTAATAAAATTCGGACATATTTCGTTTTTACAATTATTGGTAGTGTGCAATGGTTTCAAAAAAATCTCGTTGTAATACTCCTAACAATTTTAGATATTTTTGTTTAAACAAAAAAAAAAAAAGATAAAATTTTGGATATGATCAGATTGGACTTATCAACGTGGTAATCCTCTTTTTTTTCTTCAAGACTTGATACTCCCTTTTCTTGCACAAACTAGTATTTTTACAAGTCAACGAAGCTTAATTATTTTCGTTATGCGAACTTGGTGGTAAATTGTTTTAGATTTAATCGTACATATGTTACTTTTATTATGACATTTTTTATTTTAAAACCCAACAGAAAAGAAAATAAAAGGCTATTGCCTTTTATGAAATTTTACTTTTTTGAGATTGATATTGAATAATGTTCCATTAATGTATATTGATTTAATTAGTGGGAAAATTGGAAAATCATTTATCCTCTCCTCATCTTTGGCTTAAATGCCTGATAGTAGGGGTGAGCGTTCGGATAGTTCGGATTGCATGTGAAATTTCGGTTTGGATTTTCAGTTTTCTGATCGACGAAATGGCAATCCAAATCCAATCCAAATAAGTTCGGATTGGATCAGATTTTTTAAGTTCGGTTTCGGATTAATCGGTTTGGATATTTTGGATTTTCGGTTTTGAACTTATAAGTTGAGATGTCTCTTCTTTTTACAAAAATGAATATCCAAATGAAGTACTCATGTTGAATTGCCTGAAAAGTTTTTCATTCTCATCGCAATCATCCAAATGGAATACTAAAGTAATGAAATTATTATATAAAAAATAAAAAAATACAATAGAGACTTTAATACGATAGATAAGAGGTAGAAATAGTAAAACTATGTCCAAATAGAAAGTATTCTCATAATAACTTAGTAATTAATATTGAATATATATATATGATAATATCTAATGGGGATGGAGTATTGAACTTATTACTATTGACATATGAATAATGGACTAAATATAAATTATAAGAATTTTGAATTTTCAGATATCCAAAAATTCGAAGTACCAAATCCAATATCCAATCTGGAATCCAAAAAATTTAAAAATTAAATTCAAAATCCAATCCGTATTCCGAAAATCCAAACCAAAAATTCAAAAAATTTGAATTTCGGCTTGGATTTCGGGTTTGCCCAAAGTATGCCCACATCTACCTGATAGTTCGTTACCCTTTTCTCAAAGCTGAACAAGAAAAACGTTCCTTTTCTTTTCTTATACTAGTAGTTGTACCCGTGCGATGCACAGTTAATATTAAAAGATATTAATTAAATTAAATTGTGATCGTCTCGTTTGAACAAATAGATCGTATTGCTTTAATAAATTTCAATTGTCATTTTATTTGTCAATGTGATATACCCAATAATAGAATCGTTATTAAATTAAAGAGACTTATATAGTCATAGAATAATTTTTTTGTTCTATATTTTTCTTTATTCTATTATCCGATGTTTAGTATTTTACATTGTTAAAGAAATTTTTATTAGCATGTTACTTTGTTTAATATTTTGTCTGTATCACGACCCCAATCCCGGTCGTGATGGCGCCCAACATAATTACTAGGAAAGCCCGACTATTTATACTCTCCACCCGAGCATGAAGCTCAAAACCAGTTATTTGAATATCATTG
>MU697781.1:116604-167502 GCA_026770625.1 Nicotiana glauca | reverse complement strand
GTTCTAATGACATGCCATGCACAACGGATCTTCAACCTAGTCTAAAAGATCAATCTGATTCCGAATTAATTGTACAAGAGGTCGATTTTGATAATGAATCGGAATATGATGAAGATGAAGCCTTTGAAGAAATAAGCAAAGAATTAAGCCAGTTCGAAGAGAAACCTAAGCCCAATTTAAATGACACTGAAGCTGTCAATTTAGGGGATGCCGAAAATGTTAGGGAAATTAAGATAAACATCCACATTGAGCCAAACATAAGGAATGAGCTAATCAGAACACTAATTGAATTCAAAGATGTTTTTGCATGGTCATATGATGACATGCCAGGCTTTCGTCCGCAGGACTCGATTTCTTCCCTTATCCTCTTTATTTTCGCATTCTAGACTGTTTTATGTATAGGCTGCTACTCAGATTTGTATTAGAGGCTCTCAACTCGTTACACCAGATCGGTGGGATTTGTATCGGCATTTTCTTGGTTTCCGCACTATTATTATATATTGTTGCAGAGTTAAACTTATGTCAATTGGCATTAAATCCTGTTAATTGGATATAAAATCTATAAAAGAGATTGTGAGTGTCGAAATGGTCGGGCTTGCCTAGCATTGTGTTGGGCGCTATCACGACCGGGATTGGGGTCGTGACAAGTTGGTATTAGAGCCTAGGTTACTAGGTCTCGCGAGTTATGGGCCAGTTTAGTAGAGTCTCGCAGATCAGTACGGAGACGTCTGTACTTATCCTCGGGAGCCTGCATAACCTTTAGGAAAAATTTCCACATTCTTGAAATTCTTGTCGTGCGAACTTGTTGAACCGGATAGTAAACTTTTTTTATTCTATTCTCTCACATATGGTGAGGACATGAGCTACTGGACATGCCAGACGACCACCGGTACCACCTACTGAGGCTACTAAAGGCCGTGGATGCGGTCGTGGTCGTGGTCGTGGTAGAGGCAGAGTAGTAGGGGCAACACCTGTGGATCCTTTAGTTGCCCCAGCTCAGGACCAGGCTCCAGCAGCACCAGTTCAGGCACCAGCTATGCCCATTGTGATTCTGGGCCTCCAGTAGACATTGGCCCAGATATTGACAGTTTGCATGGGTCTGGCTCAGGTGGTTTTAGCCACCACAGCAGTAGCAACTACTTCACAGGTCGGGGGGAGGCAATCAGACCCCAGCTGCTCACACACCTGAGCAGGTATTACAGGGGCTACAGACTCCAGAAGCACCTCCAGCTCAGCCAGTGGTACCAGCTCAGGAGTACAGGGTTCCAGTTATGCCCGAGGACAAGCAGCATCGCCTCGAGAGGTTTGGTAGACTCCAGCCTCCGACATTTAGTGGAGTTGAGGGTAAGGATGCCCAGGGGTTTCTCGACAGATGTCAGCGGATGCTCCGTACACCAGGGATTATTGAGTCCAGCTGTGTGGCTTTTACTACATTTTAGTTTACTGGAGCTACCTTCACTTGATGGGAGGCGTATGAGCGGCGTAGGCCGGTTGGTGCAGCACCTTTGACTTGGCAGCATTTCTCCACTCTCTTCTTGGAGAGGTATGTACCGCAGTCCCGCAGAGAGGAGCTGCGCAGACAGTTCGAGGGACTACGAAAGGGAGAGATGTCAGTGACACAGTATGAGATGAGATTTTTGGAGTTGTCTCGACATGTAGCTTGGTTGGTCCCGACGGACCGTGAGCGTATCCGGGGGTTTGTTAATGGTCTCCACTACCCTCTCAGTATTCTTATGACTAGAGAGCGACTGATGGGTGCTACTTTTGAGGAGGTGGTGGATATAGCTCGAGATATTGAGTCAGTTCGCCGCCAGGATTGAGATGAGAGGGAGGCCAAGAGGCCTCGAGTTCTGGTATTCATAGTGGCGCTCCTTTGAGGGGCCAGTTTCAGCAGGGTCGGGGTCGTTCTTTCAGGCCTGCTCAGTCAGCTAGACCTGAGTATCGAGGTGGATCTTCTAGTCGTGGTTATCAAGGTTCTCAGCAGAGTCAGCCATCTCTCAGCACTCTTCCAGCACAGAGTTCGTCTCGTGCTCCATCTGTTCAGGGTTCTTCCAGGCCGACTGCATCAGCTAGCCACTCTGGCGTGAGGGGTTCCCTTCAGTCCTAGTTCCCAGCACCCGGGAGTTGCTATGGGTGTGGTAAGTTCGAGCATATGAGGAGGGATTGTCCTCACCGTGCTGCTAGCTCGTCTCAGCAGAGGGGTCAGCCTTCATCTTCTGGCCCAGTTTCTTCAGCACTCGCCCCGCCAGCTAGGGGTGAGGGTCAGGCAGTTAGGGGTCGCCCTAGAGGGGAGGCCGATCGGGCGGTGGTCAGGCTCGGCTTTATGCTCTTTAGGGCAGGACAAATGCCATTGCCTTAGATACTGTTATCGCAGGTGTTATTTCAGTTTGCCACAGGGATGCCTCAGTCTTATTTGATCCCCGTTCCACCTATTCCTATGTGTCTTCATATTTTTCTCATTATTTGGGTACAACCCGGGGGTGTTTTGCTTTACCTATTCATGTAACTACCCTGGTGGGCAATACTATTATTGTAGACCATGTATATCGGTCGTGTTTAGTGACTATTGGGGGTCTGGAGACTCGAGTTGATCTATTGCTATTGAGCATGGTGGATTTTGATGTTATTATGGGCATGGACTAGTTATCTCCGTTTCATGCTATTCTGGACTGTCATGCTAAGACAATCACTTTGGCTATACCAGGTGTTCCGAGGATCGAGTGGCGTGGCGTGACTGACTATGTGCCTAGCAGGGTGATTTCTTTCCTAAAGGCCCAATGTATGGTTGGGAAAAGTTGTCTATCATATTTGGCTTTTGTGAGAGATGTTGGAGCTGAGACTCCTAGCATTGATTCGGTCCCAGTTGTGAGGGAGTTTCCCGATGTGTTTCCTGCAGACCTGCCGGGCATACCACCGGATAGGGACATTGATTTTGGTATTGGCCTGTTGCCGGGAACTCAGCCTATTTCCATTCCTCCATATCGTATGGCATCGACAAAGCTGAAAGAACTAAAGGATCAGCTTCAGGAACTCCTAGATAAGGGGTTGATTCGGCCTAGTGTGTCACCGTGGGGTGCACCGGTTCTGTTTGTGAAAAAGAAAGATGTAACAATGAGAATGTGCATTGACTACAGGCAATTGAACAAAGTGACAGTGAAGAACAAGTATCCCCTGCCTCGTATTGATGATTTGTTTGACCAGCTTCAGGGGGCAAGGGTATTCTGCAAGACTGACCTCCGTTCAGGCTATCACCATTTGAAGATCAAGGATTCAGATATTATGAAGACTGCTTTCAGGACTAGATATGGGCACTATAAGTTTCTTGTTATGTCCTTTGGGCTGACCAATGCCCTACCGCATTAATGCATTTGATGAACAGTGTATTTCGACCATATCTGGATTCGTTCGTGATCATTTTTATTAATGATATATTGGTGTACTCGCGTAGCTAGGAGGAGCACGCATAACATCTACGAGTGGTATTGCAGAGATTGAGGGAGGAGAAGCTTTATGCAAAGTTCTCCAAGTGTGAGTTTTGGCTTAGGTCATTGGCTTTCTTAGGACACGTGGTGTCTAGCGAGGGTATTTAGGTCGACCCGAAGAAGATAGAGGCGGTGCAAAGTTGTCCTAGACCGACCTCAACCACAGAGATTCGTAGTTTCCATTGGCAGGGTATTTTTACCGGTTTGTTCAGGGATTTTCCTCTATTGCATCGACCTTGACCAAGTTGACTCAGAAGGGTGCTCTATTTGTGTGGTCGGATGAGTGCGAGGAGAGCTTTCAGAAGATCAAGACAGATTTGGCCATGGCTCTAGTGTTGGAGTTGCCATCAGCTTCAGGTTCTTACACTGTATATTGTGATGCTTCGAGAGTTGGGATCGGATATGTGTTGATGTAGGAGGGTAGAGTTATTGCTTACGCTTCTCGTCAGTTAAAGCCCCACGAGAAAAACTACCCTGTACATGATTTGGAGTTGACTGCTATAGTTCATGCTTTGAAGATTTGGAGGCACTACTTGTATTGGGTATCTTGTAAGGTATTCACCGATCATCGCAGTCTTCAGCATCTATTCAAGCAAAAGGATCTTAATTTGAGGTAGTGAAGGTGGCTAGAGTTACTCAAGGATTATGATATTACCATTTTGTATCACCCGGGGAAGGCCAATGTGGTGGCTAATGCTTTGAGCCGAAAGGCGGTTAGCATGGGGAGTTTGGCGTACATTCCAGTTGGGGAGAGGCCTTTGTAGTTGATGTTCAGGCTTTGAACAATCGGATGGTGAGATTAGATATTTTAGAGCCTAGTCGGGTGTTGGCTTGTGTGGTTTCTCGGTCTTTCTTGTATGACCGCATCAGAGAGCGCCAATATGATGATCCGCATTTGCTTGTCCTTAAGGACAAGGTTCAGCATGATGATGCCAGGGATGTGACCATTGATAGTGATGGCGTGTTGAGGATGCAGGGCCGGATTTGCGTGCCCAATGTGGATGGGCTCCGGGATTTGATATTGGAGGAGGCCTACAGCTCGCGGTATTCCATCCACCCAGGTACCGCAAGGATGTATTAGGATTTGAGGCAGCACTATTGGTGGAGGAGGATGAAGAAGGATATAGTGTGGTTTGTAGCTCAATGTCTCAACTATCAGCAGGTTAAGTACGAGCATCGGAGGCCGGGCGGTGTACTTCAGCGGATGATTATTCCTGAGTGGAAGTGGGAGAGGATTACTATGGATTTTGTGAGTGATCTCCCTCGGACCTTGAAGAAGTTCGATTCGATTTGGGTGATTGTGGATCGGGTGACCAAGTTCGCGCACTTCATTCCAGTATGTACTACTTACTCTTCGGAGCGGCTGGAAGGGATTTTTATCTGGGAGATTGTTCAATTGCATGGGGTTCTAGTGTCTATTATCTCAGATAGGGGTACTCAGTTCACTTCTCAATTCTGGAGGACATTTCAGCGAGAGTTGGGTACGCAGGTAGAGTTGAGCACAACATTCCATCCTTAGACGGACGACCAATCTGAGCGCACTATTTAGATATTGAAGGACATGTTGCGTGCCTTTGTTATGATTTTGGGGATTCTTGGGATGCGTTTTTGCCGCTTGCAGAGTTTTCCTACAATAACAGTTATCAGTCGAGCATTCAGATGGCTCCGTATGAGGCATTGTATGGGAGGCAGTGTAGATCTCCTATTAGATGGTTCGAGCCCGGGGAGGCTAGGTTATTGGGGACAGAGATGGTTCAGGATGCCTTAGAGAAGGTGAAGCTGATTCAGGAGAGGCTTCGTACAACACAGTCGCATCAGAAGAGTTATGTGGACCGGAAGGTTCGGGATGTGTCCTATATGGTAGGTGAGAAGGTCTTGCTGAAGGTTTCGCCCATGAAGGGTGTTATGCGATTTGGGAAGAAAGGGAAGCTGAGTCCGCGGTTCATTGGGCCTTTTGAGGTACTTAGGAGGATTAGGGAGATGGCTTATGAGCTTGCTTTTCCACCCATCTTGTCGAGCGTGCATCCGGTATTTCATGCGTCTATGCTCCGAAAGTATGTTGGGGACCCGTCTCATGTATTGGACTTCAACATTGTTCAGTTGGATGATGATTTGACCTATGATGTGGAGCCAATGGCTATTTTGGGTCGTCAGGTTCAGAATTTGAGATCAAAGGATATAGCTTCAATAAAGGTGCAGTAGAGGGGTCGGCCCGTGGAGGAGGCTACTTGGGATACCGAGCGGGAGATGTGGAGCATATATCCTTAACTGTTTATGGCTCCAGGTATGTTTCTTGACCCGCTCGAGGATGAGCGTCTGTTCTAGTTGGGGAGGATTTGATGACACGGCCCGTCGTCATGTGAGTTACCGTCCCGTTTCCCTCGTCTTATGTTTCTCTATGTTTCATTATCGGTATTTTAGGTGATTGAGTTGAATTGGATTGGTTTTAGATGGAAATGAGACACTTAGTCTCTTTAAGGAAGGCTTGTTTTGTAAAAGTAAACCGGATATTGACTATTGAGTTAGAGGGCTCGGATGTGATTTCTAGTGATTCGGTTAGCTTCGGGGAATGATTTGTGACTTAGGAGTGTGATCGAAATTGATTTTGGAGGTCCGGTATAGAGTTAGGCTTGAATTGGCGAAGTTAGTAATTTGGCGAATTCCGGTTGATAGGTGAGATTTTGATTCAAGGGTCGGAATGGAATTCCGAAGTTGTTATAGCTTCGTTAGGTGATTTTGGATGTGTGTGCAAAATTTCAGATCATTCGGAGGTGTTTTGGTTGGGTTTTTGATCAAATGCATAATTCGGAAGTTTTGGAAGAACTTAGGCTTGAATCCGATGTAATTTGATGGTTTTGGTGTTATTCGTAGTGTTCTGATGATTGGAGAAAGTTTGAATGATGTTTTAGGATGGGTTGGCACTTTTGGTCGAGGTCCCGGGGGCCTCGGGGTAATTTCGGATGGCTAACGAGATGAAATTTGGAGTTTAGGGACTGCTGAAGGCATCTAATATCTGGTATTTCCGCATCTGCGGAAAAGAACCGTAGATGCGGTGTCGCAGGTATGGAGGATATATTGCAGGTGCGGTTCTAGGCCTGGAAGGGGAAAGTCGCAGGTGCGGAAGGAAAATCGCATCTGCGAGACCGCAGATGCGGAAAATTGATCGCAGAAGCGGTTTGGGATTTTAAATGAAGTTCCGCAGAAGCTGAAAATGAACGCAGTTGCGGTTGTCGAAGAAGCGGAGTAGGGACCGCAGTAGAGGTTTGGGATTTTAAATGACGTTCCGCAGAAGCTAAAAATAAATGCAGTTGCGGTCGTCGGAGAAGCGGAGTAGGGACCGCAGAAGCGGAAATCCCTATTATCAGAAGAGTTTTTTTAATGTTCATTTTGTTCCGCGAGTTCTAGTCTACTTCCACCATTTTTAAGCAAGCTTGAGAGCTCTTGGACGGAATTGAAGGGGGATTTCAACTAGTTGTGATTGTAGATAAGTTCTTTGGCCTAAATACATGAAATTATGATATATTTAACATGGATATTGGTTGAAATTCATCAAAAGAGGGTAAAGCTAGGGCTTGGGAATTTGGTGATTTAAAAATGGAATTTGAAGGGTCAAATGGACTGCAATTTTGGTAATTTTTATATGCATAGACTCGTGGCGAGATGAGGAATCCAATTATGTGAATTTTATAACTTTTCGAGAAGTGGGCCCGGGGCTCGGGTTTTGCCAACTTCGTGATTTTCGATATTTTTCGAGTCTTTTCGATTGGGTTGTATTCCCTTAGCCTATTGTAATGTATTCCTTGTGGTTTTGATTAGATTCGACGCTCAAGGAGGTTGATTTGCGAGGCAAGGGCATAGCGAGCTAGGATTTTGGCCTGCTTGAGGTGGGTAATGGTTAGAAATGATGTTCTGAGGGTTTGAAACCCCGTATTTGCACAATGCGGTGCTATGTTGAGATGAGACACACGTTGTATGATGAGCGTGGGGTCTGTTACTGCTGGGGATTCGGACTCGGTCCATCCCGATTGATGACTCTACCGTATTTTTGATTAAGACTTAATTAATATCATTATATTCTGGGCTAGATGCCATATTTGGGGCCTTGTGCCGATATGTAGAACCCTTAGGCAGCATTTGTACTGGTTGACCTCTCTTTACTTGTCAAAACTCATACCCTCAGTTGGAAATACTATCTTAGCTGAGTGTGCCCGAGAGGCCAAGTCTATATTGACTGAGAGGGGTTGAGGACCCCCATAGTAAGGGTATTTGATATATATCGGATCAGGCTGCACGCCGTAGCAGTATATTTGCTTATATGGATCGGACTGTACGCCGCAGCAGTATATTATATGGATCAGACTGCACGCCGCAATAGTATATTATATGGATCGGACTGCATGCCGCAGTAGTATAGCGCTTGGGCTGTAGGAGCCCCTCCGGAGTCTGCATACCCCAGTGAGCGCAGTCGAATATTATTATTGGATCGGGCTGCACGCCGCAGCGATATAATTAAACTACCGGTCATTGAGAGAAGTAAATGAGTTGTGTACTGGTTTGAGGGATATTTACCTGACTTTCTCATTTAGCTACTGTTTAATGTGCTTACTGTTTTTATATAGAACTGCATTGTGTTCTTACGAGTTTTTTTTTCGCCAGTCGTTATTTATTGCTATTACTTAATGAGTCGGAGTACTCACTTTACTCCTTACACCATGTGTTCAGATACAGGTATCTTGGAGGCATAGTTGAGCTTTCAGCTGATGTTCAGCTTATTTCTGGAGTTATTGAGGTAGCTACATGGCATCCACAGGACCCGATTTCTTCCCTTATCCTCTTTATTTCTGCATTCTAGACTGTTTTATGTATAGGCTGCTACTCGGATTTGTATTAGAGGCTCTCGACTCGTGACACCAGCAGTGGGATTTGTATCGACATTTTCCTAGTTTTCGCATTGTTATTATCTATTGTTGTAGAGTTAAACTTTTGTTAATTGGCATTAAATCCTGTTAATTGGATATAAACTCTATAAAAGGGATTGTGAGTGTCGAAATGGTCGGGCTTGCCTAGCATTGTGTTGGGCGCCATCACGAATAGGATTGGGGTCGTGACAACAGTTTATGGTGGTGGAAGGTATACAGAAAGGTTAACTGAAGGCAAAACAGGTGGGTTATCTCCTGCGAAAATTTTGGGGTTGTGTGACCCTTATGTGATTGTTGGAAGATCTCATGTGCAAGTGAAATGTAAGTGTTGGCATTTGAAATTTTGGGTCGCTTAAGAGAGTGGGCTTAACTGTTGCGAGATTTACAAAAGATTTAAAGTACTAGATGATTTGTGTTTACACAAGCTTACAAAGGATCTGAGTTTAATCTCACTATGGTATTGTGGAATCAATAGAGTATAAGTATTATGAGCTATTGAATGTATTCTGATCTATGGCTTCAAGGCAAGTGGGGGAGTTTTCTATTGATTAGCTGATTGCTCGGTTATGTGCTATGTTGGTTCTGATTTGAGGCGTGTGGTGAATCAGTTCTGGTTTCGGAGATTGAGCCCGAGGATGGCTCGAGTAAAGAAAATTTTGACTAAGGAAAGGTTATGTGCTGCAGTGTTAGAAATGCTAATGAGGCGCTGGTTGTTCCATTTTGTTGATCAGGTTAAGTGCAGTATGAATAGAGTGAATGACTCTCGAAAATGGTTCTAATGTGTTCAAGATGCTTCATGTAGCAATTGGGTATCTCAAAGTCATATATGTGGATAGAAACCGAGTTTTCATTGGAAAAGTTCAAGACTTGTGGTATTTCTATGTTAATTATGGGATTCTATGTATTAGTACCAGGAAGATAAAGGTAATAGATTTATATTCGCAAGAAGTTCTTTACAGTAAGGTGTTTTGGAATGTGGTGCTTTTGGGAATATTTAAGAGAGTATTCAGCGGCTTATGGGTCTTAGACAATGTGGATTTATGCTTGGGACTCGTGTGATAAACCTGGGTTGAGAAATTGTGGTGCTACAGCAATAGGGAGTATCAAGTTGAAAATGAATCAGAAGGAATTTTAGATAGTATGGTAAGGATATGATTAATTACTTGTGTGTGTTCGAGGCAATGAGTTCTTTCAGGTATTTTGCAGCGATGCTCTTAGGTTTTGATGGCTTTCTTAGCTCGATCGAGTTAGAAGGATTCAGTCCTGACAAGTCGGATTTGTGCAAGGGGAACACAGCGAGTTCTTGATAGTTTTTACCGTAGTTTGGAGATGTATATTTTCTATGGGCATGCGAAGCATGGGATGTATAGTGATTTTTCTTTTAGATAGGACCAATGGGAAGTCTTGACTAGTGGAGTGCGTAGTGATCTGTGGCTCGGAAGGGAGACGAAGTTCTCATGTTATCCTAGGATGGTACGGTATATGCGGTATGTTGTGAGGATCGAGATTTGCATGTGTAAAGTTACGGTTCAGTTCTGAAAAGAATATCATCAAATTTTTAGGCAGCACGGTCAATTTCAGATGATTAAGGAAGTTGTATTGCTAATTGGGGTGATTTGACGATGGTTTATGTTTCAGAAAAGACAATGTGATTAAGTTGATGGTACTTCGGTAGTATTGCGACACTTTCTTGTCGGATCGGCTGCTGATATTCGAGTTTTCTTGGCAGCACAGAAGAATTCTAGAGTATATCTCATGGAAAGATTGAGTCTAAAGGTGAGATGTGTATGCGAGTGCCGGAATTGGGATCAGATATGGTAATTCGTGTGCCTTATGGAATTGGAGACTGCAAATTCTCATACACAGGTTAGCTCATGGTTGTGGATGGCAAATGTGTGTAAGTTAGTTAGATGTTAGTATGTGCTATGATTTAGTCATTGTGAACCTTCGAAGGATTATTTATCTGTTGTGGGTAACTAGAGCTGATGTGTGGTCCATTGGTAGACCAATATGGATATGTGTCCGGCATCGAGATGGTTTTGTTGACTTCGAGTTGCTGTTGGTGAAGGATGTATTGATTCGGTTGTTTTGAGCTATTAGTAGTTAGGGGGATCTATAAGTTACCTTTTAGTGTTGTGAGATGTTACGATCTGTTGGTTATAGGAATCTATGGTACGGTTCTATTGGAATTTCATAATGGAAGTCGAGCAGGAAGAGTAATTGGGAGTTGCTCGGTGAATGGCATATTGGATATGTTCGATCGGGTTTACATGATATATGTCATTTGTTTCACCGTGGGCGTCATGATTTGCTTTGGTTCCAGACATCAGATTGTGCGTGGTTGTCAATTTCGAGCATAGTGACTTGAGGTGTCCCATATGGAGCAGTGTTTGGATAGGACCGCACATTGCATCGTAGCTATGTGGAGATATGATCTTGCGGGTTTGATTCGTGTGTTCTATTCTATGATGTGAGAAGGGTTCTCATCCTTGTGTTGTGGTACTGGTGAGCTTGAGTTATAGCTCTTTCATTTGAGTCATTTCCATGATTCAAGCATGTTCAGATTGTTGCTTATTGGTGCGCGTATTATGCTAGTTGTGCCTTAGGCCTCTATTGATGTATCGTGTCTCCAGAGTGGTGTGTTGGACTAGAGGAGATCGTTGGGATCATTAATGAATACGGACAGATTCGATTTCAGCTTGTTTGATGGATAAATATCGAGGTTCGACTCAGAAATTTGCTATGGTCCTTGCCAAAGGAGAAGTAGCCTTATGGATGGTTGATCTGAGAAATGGTTATAATTTATTGTGTATTTCCTTTATCATTGGTAGTATGTGGAAGTGTTGGAATGAGACTTTAGTTGTTAAGAGGTTTTCTATCGGTATTCGGTTGTTAGGTGCAACTGCTGTGATTATGAGTTATCGCCGCGAGTGTTTGAGTTATGTGATATATCAGGTGATTGTCCCCGAGATAGCAGATATGGTTTGTTACAGCTTGTTTGGGAAATATTCACAGTATAAATGTGAGATTTTGAAAGCATTGAGGATTTTAGAAGCAGAAATGTGGTTATATGGATTATGGACTAGGATGGATTGTGAAATTTCAATTATGTGTCGTTATCGGACCTATATGAGATGGGGTGACGTGGGATCACCCCCGGGTATATGCATGGTAAGGTTATTTAACAATTGGTTGGCTTTTAGAACAACTCTAGGTACGTTCGAGGACAGACGTGCGTTTAAGTGGGGGAGAATGTAACGACCCGACCGGTCGTTTTGAGCTTTTGCACTTTGATCGCCAGTTCTCGGGCATGACTTGCCCCGTGTAATGTATTATGACTGAAGTAGGTTATTGCTTTTGGTTTCAGGAAAATCGGAGTGAATTTGAAAGAACAGTTTCAATTGAAAGCTTTGAATTTGGTGTTGTTGAAGGTACTATCACACGAGACACTTATGGATAGAATTTTGTTAATCACTAGGATTGTTGTAATGCGATAGTGAAATCATGGATTATGCATAATGTTAGTCGTGATTTGCTCAATAGAGTTTTGTTTTTCCAATGCTTATGCTATTTGGGAGGACCTGCGAGAGCTCTTTGATAAGGTGACAACTTCCCTTATGTTTTATCTGCACAACGCAATTTTTACCTTAACACAGGTACTTCATCTATCTTTGTGTATTATTCTAAACTGAAGGACCTATGGGATGAATATGATTTATTGATACCCCCTCCTTCATGTGAATGTGCAAAATCTAAGGAATATGCTAATCATTTACAATACCAACACTTGTCACAATTTGTTATGGGTCTCGATGATGGATATATCCAGGCACGTAACCTGATCTTTATGAAATCACATGTTCCTAATGTTAATTAAGCATATGCAATGTTGCTTCAAGATGAGAGTCAAAGAATGGCCGTAGGCGGGTATTGTGCATTGACTGAAAATATGGAGCCTACTTCCCTATTTACTACTAAATATTCTAGTTCAAGGCAGGTGAAGAAGAAATAATCTAGAGTGTGATTACTATCACACACAAGGTCATTCCAGCGATAATTGTTTCAAGTTAATGAAATGTGACTTTTGCAACATGAAAGGTCATTTTAAGAAAGATTCCTATAAAATCATAGGGTACTCTACTAACTTTAAGTAAAAAAAGAAAGGTGTTATACCGAGAGGAAACTTGGCACAATCAAATGTAAATGTTGCTTCTACTCCTCTTCCGCTCGCACCTATGACAACACCAGTCTTCACCCCTGAGTAGTATTCATAAATCCTCAAATTGTTGAACAAAACTTCAATTGGTGAACCTAGTGCACACATGACATGTATTTCTTTGTTTGCTTCTGATTCTAGTCCTACTTGGATAGTAGGCACATGGCTACTAATCATATGATAGGTAATGAACAGTTGTTGGTTGATGCTACTAAAATAGGAAACTCGGGACATGTTCAAATTCCTAGTGAAAATTCGGCTCAGATTACTCGTGTAAGAAATTGCCACTTGACAGGAGGT
Organism: Nicotiana glauca; assembly: GCA_026770625.1. Lineage (NCBI taxonomy): Eukaryota > Viridiplantae > Streptophyta > Magnoliopsida > Solanales > Solanaceae > Nicotiana > Nicotiana glauca. The sequence continues at coordinate 154,585 of MU697781.1, read as the reverse complement.
GATCTCATTAAAGATGTATTGTGTGTACTAGTATTTAAATTCAACTTTTGTCAATTCAAAACATGACTAAGGTTTTGTAGTGCTTTGTTAGTTTCTATCCTGACTTCTTTATCTTCCAGGTCCTCTTCACTGGGAGGGTGAAATGGGATTGGTAAGGAAGAAGAAGGACTTTACATTTTGAGACCAAAAGGTAATGCTGGTGTCAAGGAGCAGATGAAATCTTTGGCAGTAAAAGAGATGGCAAATTCAGAGTTATGGAACAAGAGGATGGGCCATGTACCTAAGACGAATTTCTGTTTTGAAGAATAAATGTAGTCTTACATTAGACCACTGTGTCATATGTCCATTAGCTAGACAAGTTAGACTTCCATTTACTCATAGTAACACCAGAGTTGTTGCACCATTTGAATTGATTCATATGGACATTTGGGGGCCCTACAAAGTCTCCACCTCTAAATAATGAACTATTTTCTTATTCTTGTGGATAATTTCTCTAGATGGACTTGGATCTTTATGATGCGAGTTAAATATGATGTGTCTACTCTGCTTAAATATTTCATTGCCATGATCTTAAACCAATTTGAAAGGAAAGTTAAAGCTTTTAGATTTGATAATGGGTCAGAAATTTTCAATAATATTTGTGGTGAGTTGTTCAAATAACATGGGATAATTAATCAGAATTCTTTTCCTTATTATCCTCAACAAAATGAGATTGTCGAGATGCGGCATAGGCATATCCTTGAGAAATCTAAAGCCATTAAATTCCAGAGTCACTTTCCACCTAGGTTTTGGTGATGTCGTGTGGAAGCTGTTGTGTATATAATTAACAGAGTTCCCTCTATTATCTTAGGGGAAAAGTCTCCATTAGAAGTGTTGCACAACAGAGTGCCTTCAATGTCTCATTTGCGAGTAATAGGGTGTCTCTACTATGCAACAACATCGCCTAGACAAGATAAATTCAGTCCTAGAGCTATACCACTTGTGTTCTTGGCTATGGGGTTTTTCAGAAAGTTTATGTCATGACCCAAAAAAAAACCAACCCGGTCGTGATGGAGTCTATCGTGATATTAGGCCAGCCAACTTATTACCAAATACTCCATATTTTATTTAAGGCTTAAGTAAAACCAGTGTTTTAGCAGAAATCTGATAAAAAGATATAAAGTGAAAATCAAAACAAAGAGGAAAATTACAAGTCCGACCTCGTGTGTCAATAGTCATGAGCAGCATACTACAACAGTTTGAAATAAAACAAGACTAACATAGTCTGAGAGTAGCCAACAGATACACTAAAAAGGAGGATAAAGAAGGAGAAGGCGGGACTGCGATTGCCCATCAGCTACCTCTCTATCTCCAAGGAAAGTCCACAACTGAAATGATCAACAACCGCTACCGTGCCCCAGGATACCTGGATCTGCATACAGGGGCGCATGGGGTAACGTGAGTACACCAACTCAATAAGTAACAAGTCTGAACTATGGACTGACGGTAATGACGAACCAAACCTCAACATGTAGTAACATTTAATTTTACAAAAAAATAAGCATGCTTGCAGTTCAAGTAAATTCTAAGTAATAGCTAAATACAGTATGCACAGTACATAGTGTAAAGCTCAGGAACTTCTAAGTACTAATGCACAGATAGCATGATCAATGTTACGTATACCTCCACTCACAAGTGCTCAACCACTTAGTACTGTATATGGCCATCCGGCTCAGGAAAGATCTATCCTGGAATATATACACATCACTGACCACAGTCATCCAGTACCGAGGAAGGCCATTACAACCCTATGGAGAAGATCAATCTCCAGGTATTAATACTTCGAAGAAGATCCATGTCCACGGATGATCCATCCCTCAATATCATCAACTGCGCTCACTAGGGGTGTAAAGACTCCGGAAGGGCTTCTCTTAGCCCAAGTGCTATAACAAGCCAACGAAGACATGTTCAATATCTCGCTGCGGCGTGCAGCCCAATCCCATACTGTCACTCAATATCAGGCTCTCGGCCTCACTTAGTCATTACTCTCTAGTCTCACATACACGGGTTCAAAATATTATGATACTAGCCCAGACAATGATATGATGTGTCAAATAACAATAATCGATACTGAGGCATGATATAATATGCATGAACATGACTGAGTACATAATATCAATAAAGCTAATGATAGACAGCAAGAAGCGACCTCTCAGGTATCGACAGTATTAGCGTGAAGCCTTAACATGATAATTAGCATGATTCACAACTCATTAACTTAATCACATAATTTCAACACAGATATCAGTAAGAAAGAGTCACTAAGCGGTGCCTTGGAATGATCCAGGCTGCATTTCTCACGGTGCACGCCCACACGCCCGTCACTTGGCATTTGCGTCACCTGAATAGTAATCATAGAACATATAGTTCGTGGTTTTGAACACAGAGCCAAGTTTGATAGCGTTACTTACCTCAAGCCAGGCCAAACTCTAGCTCACGCCCTTGCCTCTCGATTCGGCCTCCAAATGCCCTGAATCTAACCAAAATCAGTATATAACCATCAAATATACTCAAAGGAATGAAACTCATACGAAAATTATCAATTTAACTCAAAAATCCCAAAATTTGCCAAACCCGACCCCTGGACCCATATTTCGGAATTCGATAAAAATCGTACCACAAGAATCCTCATTCACTCGCGAGTCTATTCATACCAAAAAAATCAAAATTGGACCTCAAGTAGCCCCTCAAATCTCCACTCAAAGCTCTCCAATTACAAGCCCTAATCTCCCAACTTTCTTCCCTAATTTCCACTATTACCATGGTTAAACAATGAAAAAATGGTCATAAACACGAGTAATAAGGCTTAAGTGGCTTACCCAACTAAAAACCTTCGATTCCCCTTGAAAAAGCACCACCCTAGATCACTTCCCGTCTTCAAAAATACAGAAACTTAGCAAAATTCACGAAGAGGACATTTTTATACCTTCTACCCAATGATCACCTGCGAGACCTCTTCTACACTCCCTCCAACCGCTTCTGCGGTTTTCATTTAAATTTCCCTAAACGTATCTGCGACCCCATATCCACACCTGCAACTTCTGCCCTTTTCACTTGTGGCTGCATCTGCAGCTGATTCTTGCTTCTGCGATCATCGCACCTCCAGTCCCCTAACCACATGTGCGGTTATGACAAAACCAGCAACTTCAATTGCATCCTCAAATTTCCAAACTTTCCGTTAACCATCAGAAATCATCCCGCCCCGGGACCTCAACCAAAAATATGAACAAGTCATATAACACTATTCAAACTTGTACCAATATTCGAAACACTCAAAATAACTCCGAAACACCAAATCACTCTCGGATTCAAGCCTAAGGATTTCAAAACTTCAAACGATCAAAAAGTCTATCAAAATTTCTCCGAATGACCTGAAATTTTGCAAGCACATCACAAATGACACAACGGACCTACTCTAATTTCCTAAATTCCATTCCGACCCCGATATCAAAATTTCCGCTACCAACCGAAAAAGCCGAAATTCTAGTTTCGCCAATTCAAGCCTAAATCTACCACGGACCTCCAAAATACATTCTGATCATGCTTCAAGTCCCAAATAACCTAACGAAGCTATCCAAACCATCAGAATTCACATTTGAGATCTTTTACACATAAGTCAACATCCGATTAACTTTTTCCAACTTAAGCTTACTAAAAAAGGACTAAGTGTCTTATACCTCTCCAAAATCACTACGAACCCGAACCAACCAACCCGATACCATATAATACAACTGAACAACACATAAAGAAGCATAAATAGAGAAACAGAGCGATAACTCATGAAATGAAATGGTCGGGTCGTTATAATTTACAAGCTCTATAACATGAAGCACAAAACAATCTTGATTAGCAGAGATGTTATCTTTCATGAGAATATACTTCCTTTTTATTCACATGCAACAGATCGGGACTTTTCTTTTCCAATTCTGTCTACCCTTTCTCCTCCACTAGATGATCCTATTTCTAGTCCACCACATATCTTTGACCAGCTATCAGCAATAGACTCGCATGATCCTGAGGTATTTGACATTGCAGACAACTTAAACATCACTACCGACTTACCACTTTCTACAACTCTTATTGGTCCTGAGCCAGCACAGAGGAAATCAGGGAGGGTGTCTAAACTACCTATTTGGTTGAAGAACTTTGTTTCCCTGGAAAAGGACATAGTTCTACTGCAAATACTTGTCTTTATCCATTGTCTGATGTTGTAAGCTACAATACTTTGGCACCAAGGTATCAAATTATCCTCACTAAATTCTCTATTGGTGTTGATCCTAAAAGCTATACTCAGGCTGCCAAAGATCCTAGGTGGATCGAGGCTATGCAAGCTAAAATACAAGCTTTAGAGGTTAATAATACATGGAAGGTGGTACCTTTGCCTACAGGTAAAAGAGATACTATCTCTAAGTGAGTGTATAAAATTAAGTATAAAGATATAGGGAAGGTGAAAAGGTTCAAGGCAAGATTTGTAGCAAAGGGTTATAGCCAGCAAAAAGGCTTGGATTACCAAAAAACCTTTTCTTCCGTAATCAAAATGGTAACTATCAGGTGTGTTCTAGCTATAGCTGCAACCAAGCATTGGAATATCCATCAAATGGATGTCTATAATGCATTTTTTCAAGGGGATTTGGATGAAGAAGTGTATATGACTTTACCCCAGGACTTTCACAGTTCAAATGGTCCTCAGCAGGTCTGTAAGTTGCTTAAGTTACTGTATGGACTTAAAGGCCTCCAGGCAGTGGAATCTCAAATTATCTACTGCCGTGTTGCCTATGGTTTTGTTCAAAGTCATTTGGATTATCTCTTTTTACCAGACAATCTCAAGGCAAGTTTGCCTAAGTGTTGGTTTATGTCGATGATCCCTTGATCACACGAGATGATTCAACCATGATTATTGAAATTATGGCATGTCTACAATCCAGTTTCAAGATCAAATATCTTGGTGAACAGAGGTATTTCATTGGCATAGAATTTTCTAGAAGCAAAAAGGGCATTGTTATGCATCAACGAGAGTATGCCCTTAAATTGATCTCAAACAAGGGTTTGGCTGGGGCTAAATCAATTGGTGCTCTCTTGGAACTTAACTTGAAGCTGACTTCTTTAGATTTTGATGCATATGTTGGATGAATGATGACGCTCCTCTTGAAGATACTAGTACTTATCAGAAACTCCTAGGCAGATTGTTATACCTGACTAACACACGACCCTATATCAGTTTTGCAGTACAATGTTTAAGACAATTTATGCACTCCCCTAAGGTTTATCATATGGAGGCTGCTATACAACTAGTCCGTTATGTTAAACAACCACCTATAGCTGGAATTCGATTGTCATCTCCCATTCTCCTTCGCTCATTGCTTATTATGATATTGATTAGGCTTCGTGACTAAATACTCATCATCTGTCACAGGATATTTGGTTAAATTTGGCAACTCTCTAGTGTCTTGGAAATTCAAGAAATAGTCAACTATCTCTAGAAATTCTGCGAAGGCAGAATATAGGAGCCTTGCCTCGATAGTTGCTGAGCTTGAATGGCTTCTTGGATTGTTTAAGGAATTGCATGCGAATGTTCAACTGCCTATATCTTTATATTGTGACAATAAATATGCCATCCAAATAGCTGCAAATCCCATTTTTCATGAGCGAACCAAACATATCGACATCGATTGTCATTTCATCAAGGGAAAGGTCAAACAGGGATTGGTCAATCTTGAGTACTGGGCTTCCTTAGAGCAACAGGATGATATTCTCACCAAAGGGCTTACTCAGCTTCAACATCATTATCTGCTATCTAAGCTAGGCATGAAGAACCTCTCCATATCTCCTAGCTTGAGGGGAGAGGGGGTAGAGGAATTGACAAACTGCACCATGGTTACTTTACTGTTTCAATTAGTTGTAACAGTGTTAACTAACTTAAGAGGTTATTTGTCACAACTGTTATCCAGTTGTCATTAGCTTAGATGTAAATAGATTGTTGGAATTTCAAGAGAAAATAGCAGAAATAAGCAAAAGGGAAAACGATTATTTGGCTTAAAGATTTGATACGAAATGTTCCTTTGCGAAACGTTGCGTCGCTTCGAGTATCACTTAGGCTGATTTGTTGCACCTTTTTTTCAGTGTTTTTTGGTTCTTTTCCAGTTGTTTTGAGAATTAGACATCCTCTTGTCATGACCCTAAAACCGATCCGATCATGATGTCACCGATCGTGAAACTAGGCCAGTCGACACGATTCCCAATCGAACCATTATTCCACAAAAGTCATTTTAAGCCATTAAGGTCGAGTAAAATTCACCTTCAAATCATTGTGAAGATCAGACTTGATGATTTTTAATCAATTGAAGTTTGTTGGAAAGTTTGACATTAAGGGATGGAAAGTGTCTTGTGACCACGACACACCAAGAAGACAAATATGTTTGTCAACACTGTGATCGCGAAAAGATACTATGTTTGGCATTCTCGAGGTTGGGAGACCATTTTTCTACTACGCAAATACTTTATACCCGTTGCCACTCCTTTGAGCATGTGTTATTTTCTTTGACCACCCTCTTTTGGAATCAAGTTTAGAGTCAAAAGTCAAAAAAAAGAAAAGTTCATGTCCCAAGAGTACAAACTGGGACAATTCTTAGAAAGTTCAAGTGGAAAAAAAAATGAAGAAGAAAAGAATTGTCAAAGGTCCATGCCCTCAAAAAATAGAAGTTGGGGCAACTTGTTTTGAAAAAAAAGATAGAAAAAATAAACAGAAAGAAAGATGAAAAAATAGTTAGGTCAGATGTTTGAACTACGTTTGACCTGATTCCTTAAAAAAAGGATATGTAGGTAGCCTCACGGTTCGGTCCAACCAAATAAGAATTCAAAGAAAAGAAAGACGAAAAAACCCCAATAGTTGAAACTAGGGCAAAGATTTTATTTTACTTTTGAAAGAATCGATTCCAAGAGTTGTAAGCCTACAACCCCCTTCATTTGAGTCTACTTTGAGCCTTAATGACGACCCTTATGTCTAACCCTATCTAAAAACTTTCCAAATAAAGACCTCCTGATATGCCTTCAAAAATGTCAAAAGAAGCATGCAATGAGCAACGGTTGTCACGCGACATAGAACACTGTCAAATTGATCACACAAGAAAGCAAAAGAAAAAGAAAAATAAAACAAATGAGAGAGTCTTACTAGTGAAAATCTTCACGGGCACAGTAAGGCGATGGTAAGTAGAGATGATTAAATGAGAGAGGCTTGTTGGTGAAAGCTCCTCGGGACACTACTATCCGAAAGTAAGTCATGAAGCCGATGCAAAGGATCGGCACAAACAAGCCTGACTTCAAAGGTCATAAGAATGGTAAAAGGGAAGATTGGATTAGTTTAATAGATCAGGCCGTTGAGTCCAAAATACATGCCATGATCATTAAGGCTAGGTATTAAAAAAAACTCTTCCTTCTGACCTTCCGATAGGAGGCATTTCTTGTTAATATTTGTTTCTTTGCATCATTGTGTCCTTCACTCTAATCCAGCCCTTGTCAAAACAAATAAAAAAAGATTTAAAATCTGCTACCAGCTTTTCAGTTGTACAAAGCAAATTTGGCCAGCACACTCAGTTGTTACCGTCAACATGCCTTAAGGATTCATGCAAAAGCTTCCCCCAAGACTCTTGTCAGCCTACTTGGCGCACGCAAAGATAACTTGTAATTCTCTCTAAGGTTATTTAAGCTGCAAATACAAATGGTAATAGGTGTGAATTAATCGGAGTTAATGCATAACAAAAGTCTCTTGAGACCGACTCAAGATGATCGAGCAAAAGCCAAGTTGATCAAGACTCAAGGCCACAAGCCGACAACCATTTTCAAAACTGACAAATTTTTCTTTGTATGAAACAGGAATAAAGCAGTGCAAGGAAAGTGATTCAAAAAAAAAGAAAGAAAAAAAAGAGAAGAAAAAGAAAAGAAGAGAAGAGCCGAAAAGGTAAGTTTCTCAAATCTTTGCCTTTATTTGTCTTGCTATTGTGCATTAAATCTTTCCATTGATCTTCACATTTTTCCTCCTAGGAGAAAAAGTCCTAGTCTGATAGATTTTTCCCTAATAGAAAACTTAGTCTGATGAGTCTTTCTCCTAAGATACCAAAAAAAAGAGACTTAGTCTGATGAACTTTCTATTAGGATAGAAATCTTAATCTGATGAGTCTTTCTCATAAGATACAATAAAAAAAGACCTAGTTTGATGAACTTTCTCCTAGGATCAAAATCTTAGTCTAATGAATTTCTCCTAAGATTAGAAACCTAGTCTGATGAATCTTTCTCCTAGGATAAAAAACTTAGCCCGATGAATCTTTCTCTTAAGATACCAAAAAAAAAAAAGACCTAGTCTGATGAACTTTCTCCTAGGATAGAAATCTTAGTCTGATGAATCTTTCTCATAAGATAAAAAACCTAGTCTGATGAACTTTCTCCTAGGATAGAAATCTTAATCTGATGAATCTTTCTCCTAAGATACCAAAAAAAGAGACATAGTCTGATGAATTTTCTCCTATTATCAAATTTTAGTTTGATGAATTTCTCCTAAGATAAGAAACCTAGTCTGATGAATCTTTCTCCTAGGATCAAAATCTTAGTTCGATGAATCTTTCTCCTAAGATACCAAAAAATAAAGAAGACCTAGTCTAATGAACTTTCTCCTAGGATAGAAATCTTAGTCTGATGAATCTTTCCCCTAAGATAGAAAACCTAGGCTGATGAACTTTCTCCTAGGATAGAAATCTTAGTCTGATGAATCTTTCTCCTAAGATAACCAAAAAAAAGCCTAATCTGATGAATTTTCTCCTAGGATCAAAATATTAGTCTGATAAATTTTTCTCCTAAGATAGAAGACCTAGTCTGATGAATTTTCTCCTAGGATAGAAATCTTAGTCTAATGAATCTTTCTCCTAAGATACAAAAAAAGACCTAGTTTGATAAACTTTCTCCTAGGATAAGAATCTTAGCCTGATGAATCTTTCTCCTAAGATACCAAAAAAATATATTTTTTCATGCCCTCTGAAAGTATGAGGCGGGGCGATTTGTTTAAAAGACATGTTTTTCTGGAAAAAAACAATGAAAATGATTTTTCTCAATAAAAAAAGAAAAAAAAAAGAAAAAATCTTTCTTGGTTCGTATGGTTCTCACTCCTTAGTTGATGCCAGCATAACCTGGTAATCTTTTCCAACATAGGGTCCCACTCCTAGCTGATGCCTGAATAATATGGTAATCTTTTCCAACATAGGGTCCCATTCCTTAGTTGATGCCAACATAACTTGGTAATCTTTCCAACTTAGGGCCTCCAATCCCCAGTTTATTCATTTTAGATATAGGGTTTCCACTCCCTAATTTTTTTTTTCTCAAGGATACACAATCCTGGTTTTATTGCTTTCAATAAAGAAATAGTTTAGATTTTTGTTACAATAACTCATGAAATTTTCCTAGTGAAAACTGGGGCAGAAAATTTCGTTTGTTTGTTTGCTTTGGAGCTTGAGCAGGTTTTTACCTTAAGGCACAAGTTTCGAGACGATCAAAAGAAGGAGCTCAATCCAGAATAAAAGAAAAAAGAAAAAAAAGAAAAAGAAGTGAATTCAAAGTGCAGAAGCAGAGAAAAGATATGGACTGCTCAAGACGTAATTGAAGTCACAAGCTTTACATGTTCCGCCTTGGTCCGAGAAGTTGAAAAAGGAATGAACTAACACCTGAATCTAACAAGCATCAAGATCAAGATCAGAGTCTGCATGAAGAACCAACCGACACTCAAGATCAACCTTAAGAAGACTCATAGATAGGTTGATAGGCTTAGTTAGTCTTTTTAATTTTTGATTTTGATGTAATAACAGGACAATGGATCGGAGCCTCGGACGAAACCTCATTCGACTCTCTTATCCTCTTCACATGCTCCATAACCTCATTCACTTCTGAACTACACGTGGCCTGATTCCTCTATAGCCAAGGATATGTAGGCAGCTCACATATCAGGGCTCGGTCACATTTTCCTTTCTCTTAGTTTTTGGTCTCTCTAAATAAGGGTCGGGTCAAAAAACCTGTCTTTTCGTTCTTTGTCTGAAAACTCATCGCGTTTCCAATCAAAGAGGGGCAGCTTAGACATGTAATTTTTGACCCTCCCCAAGATTTTACACATTTTAGCATAAAATATTTAGTTTAGGTTTAATATCGTTATTTTAAATAGTTTTGACTCTTTTACTTTATTTTAACACAAAAAATAAAAATTACAAAAAAAGAAAATAAATATTTTCATCTTTAGGTTAAAGTCAATTAGTATATTTATATTTATAGTATTATAACATTTGAAAATACAAAAAAATCTGTTTCACTCGTAATATTTAGTTTTATATTAGTTTACTTTAATTTAGAGTGATTTTTATAACTTTATAGGTACATTGTATTATTTGGTCTGTTTAGCCTAAGTTCAAACCCAAAATACATGGTCCAACCCAATTACCCTTAGCTCATTCTTCTCAACCCATTAGCCCACTTAAGTGCAAGATTTAATCTTAGCCGTCTATTTCCTTCTAATCCAATGGTCATCATCACTTCCACCTCGATATAAAATATTCAATTATAGAAATCCTACCCGAAATTTTCAATTCTCATATGACTACAACTCAAAAACAAAAAAAAACGGCGGGCAGCCAACTCCATTGATTTGGAAAAGGGATCGATGATTTCATCTTCAAAAAAACAAAAAAAAAAATAAAGAGACAAAGGAAAAATAGAGCTGGTAAGCACAATTTCAATTACAAACGTTTATTGCAAAACAACGCTTCCTCTTCCGGTGGAAACCTGACAACTACTTCTCATCTACCGTCGAACGATGGGTCCAGCGCTTTAGCGATTTCCGTAGAGATGCTCTTCCTTCTTCTTCCGCTTTCTATCATCGTAAAACAGTTGGCAAGGATATTGATCCAGAAGCAGATTCAGTTCTGACTCGCATGCTTCAAGCTGTGGCTGTACCTGTGCTTGGAAATGTTTATCATGTGTTTATGCATCGTCTCAATTGTATTCAGATATACAGTGCAGAAAATTACATCAGCTTTGTCATTTTCAAGGATCTGATCTGACCGAAGGTTTTAGTTTATCGTTTGATTGGGGTCGATTTCGGTTTCGGGCATGCCGGTGTCAATTCGAGGTTCCGGTTCGCAATTCAGCGTTTCAATTCAAGGATTGTCGCTTTGTTTAGCCGATTGATTTGCGAACTTCGGATTTATTCATCAATAAAAGGTCCATTTCTCAATTTTCATTCTCATTTCATTGTGTTATGATAGCTCGGTGCGCGTGTTGGTTGATTTTTGTTTCTACGTTGTTTGAGTGGCGTGTCTTAGTTTGCAATTAAATTATTTTAATTAGTTTTTATTTTGATTGTGATGTATGTAGTTTAGTTCTTGAATAAATGCTTTTAATTAGGTAGCCGAAAAATTTGGAGTTGTTTCTTTCTTGGGAAGAAATAAGAAAGGGCCATAAGATGGGTTTTAAACCATAAAAAATTTGGATCAAGTAATAGATCATGCTAGTTAGCCTATTTACTCCCCAATAATATCTTGTTCACAAATTTGGCCTCACAATAATCTCAAAATTTAGGAAGAATAATGAACATCGTAGTTTGCTTTAGGCGTGTAATAATCATCGTGACTATGGGTACGATTCCCGTGGTATGGTCACGATACATAATCCCCAATTCGGGTGTACATTTCATGTGACACGATCATAACAACTTCGAATAATAACAAAATAAACATATCGCGAATCGCGGGTGCATTTCATGTAGCATGGTTTACGATGTGTTCCAAAATGGCAAGTGTACGACAATCGTAACTTGTTCAAGAAATAATTCCATAAATCCTAAAAAATGGTTAAATAATTAATAAAAGCGGTTATAAGGTTAAACTGCACAATAGGTTTAAAATATGTAATTAATCAGATAATTAGGCCAATATTAATAGTTGAGCGACCGTGCTAAAACCACGGAACCTGGGAATGCCTAGCACCTTCACCCGGGTTAATAGAATTCCTTACCCAGATTGCTGTGTTCGCAGACCATAAATAAGAGTCAATCTTCCTCGATTCAAAATTTTAAACCGGTGACTTGGGACATCATAAATTATCCCATGTGGCGACTCTGAATTTGAAATAAATAATCCCGTTTTGATTATTGTCACTTCAATTGGAAAATCTCCCTTGTACTCCCTTCGGGGTAGAAAAAGGAGGTGTGATAGTCATAATACCACAGTAAGTACAGGATGTTTTCCAAAACGGTATATAAATTAAGTCATCTCGTTAAAATCAAGTTTCAGTAAAAATCCTTTGAAACTGTCTTTCAACAACTTTTCAAAACGAAGTGATAAAATAATGAGTAAAATAGTGAAAACATGATCAGTCCCTTGGGAAAAAATCACTCGTATACAGCCCCTCGGGCAACATAAATCACAAACAGCCCCTAGGGCAAGACATGTATCATAAACCGCCCTTCGGGCATAATATTAACAGAACCAGCCCCTCGGGCTATCTCACAATCACTCGTAATCAGCCCCTCGGGCAACAACATGAATCGATAATAGTCCCCCGGGCTACATCAGCTCACTCACACGTGGTACCCGCGTTCACTGGGGGTGTTCAGACTCCGTAGGGGCTCTTACAACCCAAGCGTTATAACAAGCCATCTCGCGACATAATAAATCAGGCCCTCGGCCTCATAACAACAAGCCACCTCGTGGCATAGATCAATCAGGCTCTCAGCCTCACAATATCATGAATTAGTAACAACCTGTTGCGCCGTGTAGCCCGATCCCATAATATTCTCACAACACAGGCCCTCGACCTCACTCAGTCAGAAACCTCTCAAGCCACTTGGGCTAATAGTAAAACAGGGCGTTCAACCCCAAATATCATTTATAATATCAAAACTGAGTAAATAAGGCTGAGTTATGAAATCAGTAAAACACAACATACTAGGTACAAATATTAAGTCCAACAGTGAGAAATAACAGTAAAAAGCCCCTAAGGGTCCAAAACAGTTGGCACGATGACCAAATATTACATTCAGTCCAAAACATAGTAATACTTTTTAAAACACAATGGTATCAAACAGTTTAATCAAATGTACAACTTAATAGTCATACGGGACGGACCAAGTCACAATCCCCAATTGTGCATGACTCATGCTCGTCATCTAGTGTGTGTGTCACTTCAAAGCAGCACAACGATGTGAAATTCGGGGTTTTATATCGTCAGGACAATATTTACAATCATTACTTACCTCGAACCGGTTCAAACTCTAACCCGTGATGCCTTTGCCTCTTGAATAGGCCTCCAAATGCTCTGAATCTAACTAGAATCAGTATATTATCATCAATCTACGCTAAAGGAACAAAGAACAAGCGAAAATAATCAAATTAACTCAAAATCCCAAAATTAGCTTAAACTCGACTCTCGAGCTCACGTCTCGGAATCCGATAAAAATCACATAATTAGAAAACCCATTTTCTACTGAGTTTACTCATATCAAATTTACCAAAATCCGACATCAAATGGCCATCCAAATCCCCAAAATCAACTTTCTAAATTTTCTTTCATTTTCCCTAATTTTTCACCCCCAATTCCCAAACTGGAAAACCCATTCGCTCTCGAGTCTACCCATAACCAAATTTGAGTAAAGGACACTTACCCCAATCAATCCTCTAAAAATTCCCTCCAAAATCGCCTTCTCCCGAGCTCTCTATTGAATTATGGAATTATGAACTCAAACCCTCGTTTTGAACTTTAAACATTCTGCCTAGATACACAGCCATCGCGATCGCGGAAGTACCATCGCGATCGCGAAGAGGAAGAAAAAAAGATGCCCCTGAATGAACCTACGTGATAGCATAATAACCTTCACGATCGCATTAAGCACCATTGAATGAACTACGCGTTCGGGGGACCGACCTCGCGAACGCGAAGAGATAACTATGCTGCCTCAGCTCAGACCCAACACTACGCGAACACATGCTCACCAACGCAAACGCGATGCTCCATCTACCACGCCCTATGCGAACGCGGACCTATGTTCGCAAACGCAAAGAAGAAATAAGCAGCCTCAAACCTTTCCCTTACGTGACCGCTTCCTTCTCTCCGCGATCGGGAAGAAGGTTCTGCAATAGAAATACCAGAAAAACTGCAAACTTTTCAAGTCCAAATATGTCCCATTGAGCATCCGAAACACACTCAGGACCTCGGGACCTCGACAGAATATGCCAACACATCCCATAACATCATTTAAACCTGTTCCAACCTTCGAAACGCTCAAAACAACATCAAAATATCAAATCACCCTCGGATTCAAGCGTAATAATTTCCAAACTTCCAAATTTCGCAAATGATGCAAAATCTTATCAGACCTCATCCGAATGAACTGAAATTTTACACACACGTCAAAAATAACACATCAGAACTATTTCAATTTTCAGAATTCCATTCCGACCCCGATATCAAAATTTACAATGCCAACCGGAAAATGCCAAATTTCTAATTTTGCCAATTCAAGCCTAAATCTTCTACGGACCTCCAAAATACATTTCGATTACGCTCCTAAGTCCCAAATCACCTAACGGATCTAACCAAATCATAAAAAATTCAAATCCAAGATTGATTACTAAAAAGTCAAAAACTTGGTCAAACTTTTCAAATTTAAAGCTTCACCTAAAAATTATTCTTCCAAATCTATTCCGGTTATCCTGAAAACCAAAACTGATGATTCAAATCAGTCATAATACATCATATGAGTCTAGTCATGCTCAAGACCTGGCGAGTGGAGTACAAATACTCAAAACGACCAGTCAGATCGTTACACCTCTATAAATAGGGAAACACTCATTGGCATAAGATATCCTGCGATATATCTCAAGTACCAACATTCTTCCTTAAGAAAAACTGTATAAGTTTGGTAACTGCAGTACTGATACTTGTGTGTTAGGAGATCTGATTTATTATTTCTTGGCTTCACTTCATTCTATCTCGGGAGAGTATTTGTAAGGGATAAAAAATTCTCTTTAGAAAGTGATCCTAACAAGGTATACGGCTTGAAGTATATCCATACTTTTACCACAAACACACTGATTTTTTAACAATCAAAGAGAATTATCATCATGTCTTCCCTGAAAGATCTCACCACCAAATTTTCCGCCGTTGGCAAAAGAAAATGCACTTCTTCCTGACAACACTAAAGGTTATGTATGGGATTTCCACCGCTCGTCCACTGGAGGTCAATGAAGGTGAAGAGGAACCATTGGAAAGCTTAAGGGTAAGGATGAAATGGGATAATGATGACTACATCTGCCAAGGCCATATATTGAATGGAATGTTGGCTGCTTTATTCGATATTTATCAACATGTGGAGACCGCTAAAGAATTTTGGGATTCTCTAGAGAACAAGTACATATTTGAAGATGCCTATAGTAAGAAATTCCTTGTCTCACAATTTAATAATTATAAGATGGTAAAAGATCGGTCAGTCATGAATCAATTTCATGAAATTCTGCGTATTGTAAGTAGTTTCGGCCAACACAAAATTCTAATGGATGAAACCTTTATAGTGTCTTCTATTATTGATAAATTGCCCTCATTATGGAAAGACTCCAAACAGAGTCTTAAACACAAAAAGGAGGGCATGTCCCTGGAAGAACTTGCCAATCATCTTCGTGTAGAACAAGAGTTCCCATGCAAAATAGAATCCAAGGAGCCTAGCACTCAAGATGGAAAAATTAATGTCGTTGAACATGGGGAATCCTCCAAGCCACATAAAGGACAATATAACGATAAGAAGAGGCCTTATGATAATGGTACAAAGAAGAAGGGGTTCCAAGGCATGTGCTATGAATGTAACAAATAGGGCCACAAGAAGAAGGATTGCTTTATCTGGAAAAGAAAGAAGAGTCGAGAAACCAAGGGGCATCAAAGGACAACTTTGTAGCCATGATCTCTGAAATCAATGTTATTGAAAATGAAAATTCTTGGTGGATAGTGCAATGATCGTTCTTTCTTCAAGTCACTCACCTCGGTTGATGATGGGACCATCCTCTACATGGGAAACTCTTCAAGTGTGGAAGTTAAGGGCATGGAATGAGTGAAATCAAAGTTCACATATGAAAAGATGTTAATTTTAAATGATGTATTTTATTTTCCCAGTGTTAGAAAAATCTTGTTTCTGGTAGCCTCTTGAACAAGCATGGTTTCAAACAATTATTTGAAGCCAACAAGTTTATATTGTCTAAGGGTGGTGTATTTGTTGGGAAGGGGTATTATTCCAATGGCATGTTTAAGTTAAATTTAATTATCACTAATGACAATGCAATGAATGATGAAGTTTCTATTCACATACTTGACTTTAATTTTTCGTTGTGGCATTCCCGTTTGGGACATGTTAATTTTCATAGAATGAGGGATATGTCTAAATATGATTCGATACCACTGATGGTTGTGGATAGTGAAAAATGTAAAACTTGTATATTAACAAAGATCACAAGGAAATTGTGCTACCGTTCACACCTTGGCACACTTATATACAACGATTTTCGGCCTTACTTAGGAACTATTATGTACTTTTTATAGTAAATATATTAACCACAAAACAAATACTCCATGAATCCTCAACCCTATGAACCTCCATCCTTAATTCCCCCAAAACCCCGAGACATTAACATTAACATAACAAAATCGTCATTCAAGGACATGCTAGTTGCCTCTGACCCAATGAGCTTTGCCCCAAGCCTAGGACTAACAGATATGGAAGACATGGATCTGACAAACATATGCTTAGAAAAGGAAACGTCCATGCATTTATGAAACTCTTCTACATGAGGCATTAAACAAATTACTTTAGCAGAAGAAGATGAGCAGCTTATTTATGAGCCTTGGAAATGTTCGATTATTGTTAAGCTAGTTGGAAAGCGAATGTTATACCAATATTTTAAAAAAAAATTCAAGAACTATGGCATTCAACAGAAGATTTTTCCCTAATAGATCTTGGATAGGACTACTACATTATTAAATTTCGAAAAAAAGAAAATATGGAAAAAGCTAAATCAAGGGCCTTGGTTCATCAATGGCCACTTTCTCTCAATTACTAAATGGAAGTCTAACTTTGTGGCTACAAAGAAAAGACTAACATCCTCAGCAGTATGGATTAGACTGCCCAATTTTTCAACGGAATTTTATGACTCAAAATTTTTAGAAAAGATTGGAAACGCTATTGGACGTCTACTAAAAATTAATGTTTGTACATCAACCACTCTAAGGGGACGTTATGTAAGAATTTATGTAGAAATCCCACTGGATATTCCAGTACAACTCTTTTTTTATATTGGCCTACACAAACAATAAATTTTCTACGAAGGATAAATTTTTTTTCGCAAAAAATGGGGAAGATTTGGTCACACGATGGAACACTGTAGCTATGTTCTAAAATCCCCAGAAAATACAAGCTCAACCAGTGATCAGCCTACTCAAGCAAAGGAGAACCTGGAGGACGAATGGAAGACAATATCCTTTAATAAAGGAAGGAAATATATTGTACAAAATTCACATCCAGTTTTAACAAATCCAAACACCCAATCCAAGAGTCCAGGTATCTCGAACAATCTCATCAATGCCAATACTGGTAAGTTCTTAAACACCCACTTACTTCAATACAAACCTAAGGAATCCCCGAGCTTTCATCACCCTAACAAGACCACAGTCACCACTAACACTGTACAAACCACCTTAGCTATGGAAAACCATTTT
Organism: Nicotiana glauca; assembly: GCA_026770625.1. Lineage (NCBI taxonomy): Eukaryota > Viridiplantae > Streptophyta > Magnoliopsida > Solanales > Solanaceae > Nicotiana > Nicotiana glauca. The sequence goes on along the minus strand of MU697781.1, from coordinate 136,765 downwards.
TCCCTTCTACAAGATGAGTAAATGATTTTGGAAAATACCACCGATCTTCCATTAAGCGACAAATTAAAAAATGTTAATCTTAAAAATGCTGAACGTTTGTCCTTACATCATGAGGACCTAGCCATGTTGGATTCGAACGTGGAAAAAATTTTACTAATGAAAAAATTAATATAAAACTTGCCATGCAAAATGACACACAAATGGACAATAATACCTCTTCTACTAACGATAACTCTACTAACACTCTTAAGAAGCAAAACCAAATTTTCGATAATAATTTTTCTTTAGCCAATAATTATGAACAAAATCTTTCCCTTGGATATGATAATATATTCCCCCCCCCCCTCCCGGGCATGCACGCCAAATGGCAAGGGATACCAATAACAATGGACAATTGTCCTATGCCCTAGTAGAAGAATTGGATACTACTTCTAAGGAAGATATCCATATAAAAAATGTATTGGGCAACCAAAATACATGTAATCATCACCTAACTTTCCCCTACCACCCAATCAATTGGCTACTGACACTAGCTCCATTCCCATTCCCACGCCTACTACCACTCCCATAAACTCCTAAACCACCATTAAAGATGCCATGACTCCTTTCAGCCCTAAGAAGAAGGAACAGACTTATCAAAATATTACAACAACACAGACCAAAGCCAATGGAGAACCTTCCACTGTTCCCACCACTAGAAAACCCATAAATTGTCTATGCATAACAACCACAAGCACAGGATTATCAACCTTCCTCATGGATGGAACTAGTCTAACGGGCCATGTAATCTCATTCAATGTCCTAATCAATGGACAAGAAGCAATTGTGATACTTCACAACACTCAGTACCTAGCACAACTAGTGACAGAGGGAATGAGGCTTGCTATAAAAAATTATCTAAACCAAATGTGGTTGAACAATATCCTCCAACCAATGATTCCATCATTAGACCCACAAATGATGCATGCAGTGATGCATCAATAGAATATGCCCCCACAGTTTAACCCAATTCACCCTCAAAATGTTCCTATGGATATGCCATTATTTCCAACGCAGATGTACACACATCTGAACCCTATTTTCCTACCATAGGAGGTCAACCCAGCGACCCAAGACCAACCCCACCCACCCATGCAGCAACATACACAACCTCCTTAGGAACAAGAAAACCTAGTACCAGGTCGAGTAGAGGCAGCAATGGAGGAGGAGGAAGAACCTATCAACCTAGCCTTCGAGCGAGTCCTAGAGTTCTCAAGTCTAGACGAGATAAAGGTATTACTCTTCAGGGAGAGGTAGGAGATGAGGCACGTACTCAGTTTCCCACTGGCACTCTTCAAGTGCTCGATAGATATCAGACCTCCCCAGGATCCAACAGTGGGCATCAAAGCAATGATCCTAGTGCCATCACTGAGAAAGAATCCTGTGTTTCTAGGAGGGATCAGGGATAACGGGAAACCAGCCAACTTAACCATTAATCAACCCATGAATCGCCCAACCAATATTATTATATGCAATATAAGAGTAGGAAACAATGACAATTTTAGAAGAAACTTCAGGGATATGATTACTCATAGACCTTATTTAGTTACTCTTTTTGAAACAAGAATGGTGAATCATGCTGAGTTACTCAATGACTTTGGCTTTACGGAGTTGATTGAAGTTCCAGTAGAGGGACAATCTGGTGGGATATTGATCATGTGGAACCATGAAATTGTTAGTGTCTATAACGCTGTTCGTAGGAACCAGAAAATCTATGCAACAATAGAGGTTAGTCCTATTCGAAAAAAAGCTTTTTTCTTCAATTTATGCTAGCACTAATGTTCACTATAAAAACTTGATGTGGGATAACTTAGAACACATTAGTAAGACTTACAAAGGACTTGTATTGTTGGAGGTGACTTTAATGATATCACAGCTTCTAATGAAAAATTTGGTGGTAGGCCTATCAAAGATAGTAGAGCTAGTTTTATTTGTTCTAAGATAAATGCTTGTAATCTACTAAATTTAGGTTTTAAGGGGTGTAAGTATATATGGTCGAACTTTAGACATAGAAACAAAGGTCTAATCATGGAACGTTTATACAAAATTCTAGATAATGAAGAGTGGATAGAATTGTTCCCTAAAAGATCGATAATCCATCTACCCAAAATACATTCGGACCATAACCCCTTACTTATTGAATTAATTCCTAAAAATAGGATTCACCATAATGCTCCATTTAGACTAGAAACATTCTAGTGCAAGCACCCAAAATTTCAAAATTTTGTTAATAATAATTGGATAAGGAATGACTGCTTGAAAGGCAGTCAAAATTTTATTGATAAATCAAGCCTTGGAAGAATAGTACTTTTGGCAACATAATGGTGAAAAAAAGAAAACTTCTGGCTAGACTACAAGGGATCCAAAATTCCACCAGCTATACCACTAGTTCTTTCCTCCAACAATTAAAAAAATACTTAACTAGGGAGTATAATGATATCCTTAAAATTGAGGAAGATTATTGGAAAATATGATCTAGGATCTTATGGCTTAATGAGGGAGACGCAAACACTAGGTTTTTCCATATCATTGCTACCAATAGAAAAAGAAGAAACAAGATAAATTTCTTTAAAGATGACAATGGTAACTGGATTAATGACCATACACAAACTATGTCTCATGTTCTCAACTACTTTACTAGTTCCTTCACAATTGCTCACTCCTTTAATAAGTGGAATAACCCTTTAGGTTGCATGTCCTCATATCAAAAGATAGACTTATTATCCCTAAATGCACCCTTACTAGATATTGAAATCAAAAGGGCTATATACTCCTTCAAGCCTTTTAAAGCCCTAGGACCGGATGGTCTACACCCATTCTTCTTTTAGAAATATTAGAAAATTGTAGGACACTCGGTTTAAGCTTTGTCACAATATTTTTAGTACTCAAGTTGTCCCAAAAGAAATCAACAGGACCTATCTTTGCCTTATTCCAAAAATTCCTAATGCTAATAATGTAAAGAATTTTCGACCAATTGATCTTTGTAACACCATTTATAAAATTATTACAAAAATTCTTTCCAATAGACTATAGCCTTTTCTGGATCTTTTAATAAGCCCCTTTCAAGCGAGCTTTATGAAGAACATAAAAGCTACTGATAATGCAATTATAATCCAAGAAATTATTTCAAAATATAATAAAATGAAGGGAAAACAAGGTCATATGATCCTAAAAATTGACCTAGAAAAAGCCTTTGATCGATTGGAATGGCCATTTGTCCACTATACTTTGAATTTTTTTAACTTCCCTCCTAAATTTTGTAAGCTTTTACTTAGTTGCATCTCAACAAGTAGCATAGCTATTCTAGTAAATTGGTTCTGTCACAAAGTTCTTTGAGCCTAGTCGTGGCATCAGGCAAGGTGACCCCATCTCGCCCTACATTTTCATTCTATGCCTAAAAATGCTAAGTAGATACATCAACCACCAAGTTGACACAAGAAATTGGGATCCAATCATCTTAGGCAAAAATAGCCCAAGCTTCTCACACCTTTTTTTTGCTGACGATCTTACTCTAATGTCCAAGGTCAATAATAGATCTTGCCATGCCATTAAAAATGGCCTAGACTTGTTTTGTAATCTTTCCGGGAAATGTATCAACAGAACCAAATCAAAAATTCTCTTTTCAAAAAATTGCTTCCCACCCCTCATTAAATCCACCTCTAATACATTGGGCATAAAAAGTTGTAGCCATTTTGGTACTTACTAAGGCTTCCCAATTCTTAGTAGTTCTCCAAGACCTAGGGATTTTCAATTCATTCTTGATAAAATGAGGTCTAAGTTAGCTTCGTGAAAATGAAAATTCTTTAACATAGCAGGTAGAACTACCCTAGCTAACTCAAGCCTTAACACCATTCTCAATCACTACATGCAATACTTCCTTCTACCTAAGACTGCCCTAAATAAGATTAACAAAACATAAAGGGACTTTATATGGGGTAGCACTACCGAAAAAAAGGAAATTTCGCCTTATTAGTTGGTCTACTGTGTGTCAACGTAAAAAAAAATGGTGGCTTAGGTATTCATTCGACCCAATCAAAGAATTATGTACATTAGCATCTCTTTCATGGAGACTCCTAACCAATCCTACAACCCCTTGGGCACGTTTAATCATATCGACCTATTGTCTAAACAAGAACAGTAATAGGAATTCCTTTGTCTGAAAAAGTATCCAAAAAGGATGGGAGATTTACTCAAAAGGCATCACTTGGTCCCCTCACTACCTTACCAATATGAACAATTGGGATACAAATTGGATTACCAATATAGGAACCCTTCGAAGGGAGGTAATGCATCCCTTATCCATAACTGACAGTTCTATTAAAATAAGAGATATTTGGGACAAAAAATCGTGGTGTTTTAATAAGTTAAGTATAGACCTCCCCAACAATATCAAAGAGAATATCCTTAATACTATCATTCGAAATAAAGGTCCTAACAATGATATCCCTATTTGGCCCTTAACCACAAAAGGTTTCTTCACTTCTAAATCATGTTATGCCTTAATAGAACCTCCTTCACCCACTGATGTAGACTTCTCCTATATCTGGAACCTTAATTACCCCAACAACAACAATAACAACAACAACGATCCAGTATAATCCCACTTGGTGGGGTCTGGGGAGGGTAGTGTGTACGCAGACCTTACCCCTACCCTAGGATAGAGAGGCTGTTTCCAAATAGACCCTCGACATCCTTTCCTTCAAGAACTTCCCACCTTGCTCTTGGGGAGACTCGAACTCACAACCTCTTGGTTGGAAGTGGAGGTTGCATACCATCGGAGCAACCCCTTTTGTCAAATTACCCCAACAAAGTTAAATTCTTCCTATGGAAATGCCTCCATAATAGATTCCCCTGCCGAAAATACCTCTCACAAATTGGCATGAACATAGACCCCTTGTGCCTTATTTGTAAGTCTTAAAAAGAAAAAAATTATAAGCCACATTTTTCTATACTGTCAAGTAGTCAAGTACTTTTTGGCAACGCTAGGGTGGTTTAATTTGGATAAAAATTCTAATAAGCATTGGCTTCTTCAAATACGGAGCTTAGATATTAGCCTTTCCAATAACCTCTCAAATGGGAACTTCGTTTTTCCATTTGCCATTTGGCAAATTTGGATCAATAGAAACAATAACAATCAAAATAATATAGTTTTTCCTATCAACATAAACCATGTCATCCAAAAAGCTACTGAATTCACATTTCTAACCGAAAAAGCCCTTAACACTTGTACAAAATTCCCTATCCATATTAATTGGAGCAAACCACCTAGAGGGTGGTTTAAATTAAACATCGATGCTAGTTTCAAAAACCATAATGAGAATACTAGCATTAGAGGGATAATCGGAGATACCCATGGGAATTGGCTAGTTGGATTTGCTAAAATTACCCGAGCTTCTAGATCTTTACATGCAGAAATAAAGGCACTCATTGAAGGGTTAAAAACAACACATGAATGGGGCATGTTCGCACTGGAGATAGGAACAGACTCCACGGAAGTCATTCAATCAATACATCAAGGAAACATGCTTTATAATAACAATATTGATAAATGCAGGTTGTTAATACACCAATAGAAGGTGAACCTCCGACACACGTTCAGGGAAGGGAATAGGATTACGCATAACTTGGCAAAGAAGGCAAGGCAAAAAAGAAAGCAAGTTTTTGTATTACCACCATGTTATGTAAACCAACTGGTAGAAAGTGAGAAATATGAACTCTCTGTTTGTATTAAGCTTTTATTTTTTGAAGCTTGTAATATTCTAGCAAGCCTAGAAAATCAAAGTATCCTTAACGACACTAACTATGAAGGCTATGTATGCAACAACTACTATATATATATATATATATATATATATATATATATATATATATATATATATATATATATATATATATATATATATATATATATTTCCTGTTTGCTCAAAAAAAAAAAGATCACAAGGAAATCTTTTTCAAGTATCCAGAGAAGTACGAAATTGCTTGAATTAATTCATAGTGACTTGAGGAATTTCATAGTACACCTACAATTAGAGGAAAGAAATATGCTATTACATTCATTAATGGCTACTCTAGATTCTGCAAAGTTTATCTTGTAAATTCTAAAGATGAAGCATTCGAAAAATTCAAACTTTATGAGACTGAGGTTGAATTGCATTGAGAATCTCGCGTTAAGTGTCTAAGGACCGATAGGGAAGGAGAATATTATAATCCCATATTTTTTCAAAGTGCCGGTATTGTGCATCAAGCAACGACACCATATACATCACAACAAAATGGTGTAACCAAATGGAAAAATCGAGTCTTAACAAAAATGGTTAATTCTTTATCGTCTAACTCCGAATTAAGTCACGACTATTGGGGTAAAGCTATGTTAGTGGCTTATTGTATTCTTAATAGGGTTCCTAAATAAAAGGAATCCAACAACCCCATATGAACTTTGGAACAAAAGATAACCAAATTTGAGCCATCTCAAAGTTTGGGGACATAAGGCTATAGTTAAAGTCCCGGAACCTAAAAGGAAAAAGTTGGGTGAAAGAGAAATTTAATGCATCTTTATAGGATATGTTGAAAATAGCAAAGCCTACAGACTTTTAGTCATTGAACCAAATGATTTATACAATTTTTGATGAAACTAGATTTGTATCAATTCCTACACGAAAAGATATTGTTCCAGGTGATCCAAGTTCTTCCACTTCACAATCATCTATCTTTCAAAATGGTGAAAATCAAGATGACATTTTTGAAGCAAGAAGAAGTACGAGAGTTATAAAAGAAAAGACATATGGAGATGACTTCTACATCTATTTAGTAGAAAGTTCAATTGATAAATCTGGAAATAAAATTCCTTACTGTTATAAAATGGAAAATTATCCCACTACTTTTAATGAGACCATGCAATCTCCAGAACCACCTTATGGAAGGAGGCTATCCAAGATGAGATAGATTCCATTATGAAAAATAATACTTGGATCATAACAAATCTTCCACCCGGTTGCGAACCCATAAATGGTAAATGGTTGTTCAAGAAGAAGTTAAAGGTAGACGGTAACGTGGATAAATACAAAGCTCGATTTGTGGTTAAGGTTTTTACCCAAAAGCACGGCATTAACTACTTTGATACTTATGCTTCTGTGACTAGAATAGTCACGATAAGGGTGCTTATTGCACTAGCCTCCATTTACAATCTAGTAATTCACCAAATGAAAATCAAAACTGTATTTTTTAATGGTGAATTAGAAGAAATATATATGAGACAACCCGAGGGGTTTGTAGTTAAAGGACAAGAGAAGAAAGTTTGCAATCTGGTAAGATCATTGTATGGGCTAAAACAAATCCCTAAGCAATGACATCAAAAATTTGATGAAGTAATTTTATCTAATGGTTTTAAAATCAATGAACCAGACATGTGTGTTTACTAAAAATTTGAAAAAGTAAAAGGAGTTTTCATTTGCTTGTATATAGATGATATGTTAATTTTTGGGACCGACATGAAACAGATCAAGACCATCAAAAGATTCCTATCCACTCAGTTCTCTATGAAAGACTTGGGAGCTGCAGATGTTATTCATGGTATAAGAATTATTAGAAATGGTGGGGGGGTTTTCTTAACACAATCTCATTATATTGAGAAAGTGAAAGAAATTCAATCATTTTCATTGTAATCCTGTTTCTACACCGTATAATCCATGTTTTAAATTGAAAAGAAACTGTGGAAGGCCAATTGCTCAACCTGAGTATGCTAAGTTGATCGGGTGCTTGATGTACGCTATGAATAGTACGAGAACCGATATTACATATGCAGTGGGTAAATTGAGCATATATAATTGCAATCCAAGTGAGCATCATTGGCATGCTATAATAAGAGTACTAAAGTATCTCAAGAAAACTCTAGATTTTGGCATCTATTATAGTGGTGATCCCGCTATACTAGAAGGGTATTTAGATGCAAGATAACTGATCAAGAGGATTATTCCTCAACTCCCATCTCCTTGGTGGGGGTGCAATATCTTGGGGATCTAAGAAGCAAATGTGTCTTACAAATTCAACTATGGCAGCAAAATTTGTAGCCTTGTCATTCGCTTCTAAGGAAGGGGAATAGTTGAGAAATTTGCTTTTTGATATTCCATTATGGCCTAAGCCCATTCCACCAGTTTCATTATGATAGTGAGGCCACCTTAGCTCGAGTGTACTGTCATATATATAACAGAAAGTCTAGGCATATTGACTTTAGACTATATAAATCAATTAATTAAATATGGGGTGATCACTGTTGACATGTACGCTCACTTAATAATCTTGCCGACCCATTGACTGGGGGATTGGAAAGGGACTTGGTGTTGATAACATCAAGGGGGTGGGGTTAAAATCCATAAAGAAAGACCATTAAGGGTGAAGCCTCAACTTGACGCTTGATACAACATACAGTCTCGTGTTCAATAAGTGACAACGTTCTTTATTGGTTGATAGCACTTGGTATTACCGTCCTAAAGTAAGTGCTTTGTCATGCAATTTGTTAAAAGGAGGTTGAGTTTATAAATTCGTAATAGACCTATTAATGGGTGTTCTTGTAGGAGAACATTAATAAGGTTCTACCTATGTGGATGCGAAGTGGGCCGCTTTAATAAGCTCGGGTTTGGCTTCTATGCATTCACGAGAGAATTAGAACACAAGGCCTTATAGTGTTGGTTATAAAGGAATAATGTAATAGAATTTATGTGTATGATATATCCTATTTTACAATATGGTGATCGGTTCAAAAGACTTGTCTTACCTGACTATTCAGTTTAATAAAAATTGTATTCCGCTAATTTGAAGATCAATCGCTAGATACTTCATTTATGCATGGATTCACTTGTCTCTTATTTTATAAAGAAATTGTTGGATTGTTATTTTCACTTGAAAATGGTGGGGATTGTTGGAATTTTCAAGACAAAATAGCAGGAATAAGCAAAAGGGAAAACGATTATTTGGCTTAAAGTTCTTATATGAAATGTTGCTTTGCGAAACGTTACGTCGCTTCGAGTATCAGTTAGGCTGATTTGTTGCACCTTTTTGCTTAATGTTTTCTGGTGCTTTTCTAGTCGTTTTGAGAATTAGACATCCTCTATAAATAGGGGAACATTCCTTGGCATAAGATATCGTGCGATATATCTCAAGTACCAACATTCTTCCTTAAGAAAAACTGCATAAGTTTGGTAACTGCAGTACTGATACTTGTGTGTTTGGAGATCTGATTTATTATTTCTTGCTTTACTTCATTCTATCCGGGGAGAGTATTTGTAAGGGACAAATAATTCTCTTTGGAAAGTGATCCTAACAAAGTATACAGCTTGAAGTATATCCACATTTTTCACCACAAACACACTGATGTTTTAAAATAGATTAAGGTCTCCTATTTAAAGGACTTGTAGCTCCACATTTAGATATACGATTCATTTATCAAAGTTATGCTTTCTGATCTCAGCTTCTTCTCCATGATTCTCTCATCTTCTTCATTTGTGTGCTCAGTTGAATTACTCAATTCAACGATTAGTGGAGACTTAACAATTGACATATCAGTAAAGAAAGAACTCAAACTATACTATGTCTACCCAAGGAACCTATTTAATATATCTAGTATCCTTATCCATTTGAATTGATTTTAGCCACAAATGTGCAATTGGATTAAAATCTCTTATATAGTGTATGTCACGATCCTAAATCGAACCCGGTTGTGATGACATCTCTCGTGAAGACAAGGCAAGCCGACACTTCCTATTTTCTACTTTTTAGCAGTTAAATATTAAGAAACAGTCTAAACATGATAAAATAAATCCGAAATAGTAGATAATATCATAAATACGTGGAAGAACACCCATACATAGCCCGATATCGGGATGTCACTAGTTGTCACAATCCGAATTTCTCACCATCGGAAGTTGTGATGGCGCCTACTCGTGGAAGCTAGGCAAGCCAAGAACCTTTGCAAACATTAACCTATCTCGTTTTATACATTATTAAGCAATTAAATTATCAATGAATAAGCAGTTAAAAGACAACAAAAAGTAAAATTTAGTAGAAGTCTGAACTAAATATAGAAACAGCGTCTAGCAAACCAATACAAGTCTCTACCCAGCACCTGGTGTCACAACAATACACGGACTGTCTAGGATTAATACAAATAAGAGTTTGAAATAACGGACATAGTCTGTCTCAAATACAAATGTCAATAGAACATGAAAACTGAAAGAAGAGACGTAGGGCCTGCGGACGCCAGCAAGGCTACCTCGGAGTCTCGTGGACTGAAGGTCGGCTATCTGATTACTGCTGCGCATTGTAAGCTGCTATGACACCTGGATCTGTGCAAAATAGCACAGAGTGTAGCATCAGCACAACCAACCCCATGCGTTGGTAAGTGCGTAGCCTAATCCCGGCGAAGTAGTGACGAGGCTAGACCGGACTACAACATAAACATGTGCAGTTATATATACATATACATTGGAATCGAGATATAGAGATAAGTAATCAATATGGGATGGGGAGCATGCTATGGGAGAAATAACAAATTTCAAGTAAAAGTCGTCCAGTAACGAAGGAAACAACACAACTAAGACATTAATAAAGAAACAGAAAGCAACAAGTGCACGACATCACCCTTTGTGCTTTTAATCTCATCCTCACCATGCAATGATATAATAAAATGTGCACGGCATCACCCTTCGTGCTTTTACTCTCTTTCCTTACATATAATCAATAGAATCGGTACAGAATGGTACATCGTGCAGCACGGCATCACCCTTCGTGCTTTTACTCTCTTTCCTTACATATAATCAATAGAATCGGTACAGAATGGTACATCGTGCAGCACGGCATCACCCTTCGTGCTTTTACTCTCTTTCCTTACATATAATCAATAGAATCGGTACAGAATGGTACATCGTGCAGCACGGCATCACCCTTCGTGCTTTTACTCTCTTTCCTTACATATAATCAATAGAATCGGTACAGAATGGTACATCGTGCAGCACGGCATCACCCTTCGTGCTTTTACTCTCTTTCCTTACATATAATCAATAGAATCGGTACAGAATGGTACATCGTGCAGCACGGCATCACCCTTCGTGCTTTTACTCTCTTTCCTTACATATAATCAATAGAATCGGTACAGAATGGTACATCGTGCAGCACGGCATCACCCTTCGTGCTTTTACTCTCTTTCCTTACATATAATCAATAGAATCGGTACAGAATGGTACATCGTGCAGCACGGCATCACCCTTCGTGCTTTTACTCTCTTTCCTTACATATAATCAATAGAATCGGTACAGAATGGTACATCGTGCAGCACGGCATCACCCTTCGTGCTTTTACTCTCTTTCCTTACATATAATCAATAGAATCGGTACAGAATGGTACATCGTGCAGCACGGCATCACCCTTCGTACTTTACTCTCTTTCCTCATGATAAGAAAAAAATGCACGGCATCACCCTTCATACTTTACACTCTTTCCTCACAATAAACAAATAGTGCACGGCATCACACTTCGTGCTTTAACACTCTTCCTCACCCAAACAAAAATCACAAACAAGGGGCAAGGGATTAAACAAAATAATAATAGAAATTCCGGCAAGGGAATACATTAAAACAATTAAATCCCAGTAAGGGTACAACATCAATAATCCCAACGTCCCGGCAAAAGAATATAATCAATAAACAACAATATCCCGGCAAGGGTACAATTTAATACTCTTTCACTTCCTTTCACTTTTGTTTCATATCTCACTTTACCACTTGAGCCAATGCTCCAAAGGGGTTCAACCATTTCATATACGTTCACAATTTTAGTATAACTTGAGCCAACACTCCTCGTTATTCATAGGTCACAATTTCCTTCCATAGCAAGCGGCCTCTCACCGACTGGAATATAAGCAAGATTTCCCATACTAGCTGACTTCCTACTCAAAGCATCGGCCACCACATTGGCCTTTCCCGGGCGATATAGAATGGAGATATCATAATCCTTCAACAACTCCAATCACCTCCTCTGTCTCAAATTCAACTCCTTTTGCTTGAACAAATACTGAATACTCTTATGATCCGTGAACACCTCACATGCCATGCCATATAGATAATGCCTCCAAATCTTCAATGCGTGAACTATGGATGCCAACTCCAAATCATGAATCGGATAGTTCTTCTCATAAATCTTCAACTGCCTCGAAGCATAGGCAATGACTTTGCCATCCTACATCAACACCGTTCCAAGCCCAACATGGGAAGCATCACAATAGGCTGTATAAAGCCCTGAACCTGTGGGCAAAACCAACACCGATGTCGTAGTCAGAGCTGTCTTGAGCTTCTGAAAGCTCGCCTCGCACTCATCCGACCATCTGAACTGGGCACCCTTCTGGGTCAATCTGGTCATCGGGGTTGCAATGGATAAAAACCCCTCCACAAACCGTCGATAGTACCCTGCCAACCCCAAGAAAATCTGAATCTCTGTAGCTGATGCTGGTCTAGTCCAGTTCTTGACTGCCTCAATCTTCATTGGGTCCACCTGAGTACCCTCTACTGATACAAGATGACCCAGAAATGCAACTGAACTCAGCCAAAACTCACACTTAGAGAACTTGGCATATAATTGACTATCCCTCAGAGTCTGAAGAACCACTCTAAGGTGCTGCTCGTGCTCCTCCTGTTTGCGGGAATATATCAATATATCATCAATGAAAACTATCATGAATGAGTCCAAATAAGGCATGAACACTCGATTCATCAAGTCCATGAAAGCTGCTGGGGCATTTGTCAACCCGAATGACATAGCCGAGAACTCATAATGCCCATACCGAGTGCAGAAAGCTGCCTTAGGGACATCGGATGCCCTAATCCTCAACTGATGGTAGCCAGATTGCAAGTCAATCTTGGAAAATACCCTAACACCCTAAAGCTGGTCGAACAAATCGTCTATCCTCGGTAATGGATATTTATTCTTGATCTTTACCTTGTTCAATTGCCGGTAATTAATACACATTCTCATTGACCCATCATTCTTCTTGAAAAATAACATCGGCGCACCCCAAGGTGAGACACTGGGTCTAATGAAACCCTTCTCAAGCAAATCCTGCAATTGTTCCTTTAGCTCCTTCAACTCCGGCGAGGTCATACGATATGGCGGGATAGAAATGGGTTGAGTTATCAGAACCAAATCAATGCATAAATCAATATCCCTGTCGGGTGGCATACCTGGCAGGTCTGAAGGAAAAACATCAGAGAACTCACAAACAATGGGCACAGGATCAATAGAGGGAACCTCAGCACTGGAATCCCGAACATAGGCTAAATAGGCCAAACACCCCTTCTTGACCATACACCGAGCCTTCACATACGATATAACACTGTAGGTAGAATGACTAGGAGTCCCTCTACACTCTAAACAAGGCATACCCGGTAAAACTAAGGTCATAGTCTTGGCATGGAAGTCCAAGATAGCGTGATAGGGTGATAACCAGTCCATCCCCAATATAATATCAAAGTCAACCATATCTAAACGCAACAAATCTACACGAGTCTCCAGACCCCCAATCACCATAACACAAGAATGATGCCTACCGGTATAGACACATAAACAGGAATACCCAATGCATCACTAGGCACGACCAAATATGGGGCAAAATAGGATGACACATACGAATACGTAGACCCCGGATCAAACAACATTGAAGAAACTCTATCACAAACCAGAACCGTACCTGTAATAACCGTATCTAAAGCCTCTGCCTTGGGCCTAGACTAAAGAGCATAACATCGGGGCTGGGCTCCACCACTCTGATGTACCTCTTTGGGACGGCCTGCTGCTGGCTGGCCTCCACCTCTGGCGGTCTGAGCTCCACCTCTATGACCTCTACCTCAACCTCTGGCACCTCTACCCCCACCTCTAGCTAGCTGGGTGGGCTGTGGAACACTTGATACCTGAACCATGGCATGAGAAACCTGGTGCTGTGAATTGCTCAGTGCTCGAGGGCAAAATCTGGCAATATGACCCGTGTCACCACAAGTATAACAAGTCCTCGATTGCTGAGTCTGCTGGCCCTGTCGACCTGAATGACCACCACGCAAACTCTAAAGTGGCGGTGCACTGATAGGAGCTGGAGGTGCACTGAATGGCTTCAGATCAGAATAGTGCGCGTGAGAACCACGACCACCTGAGGCACCGTGAGAAACCTGGAGGGCTAACTGGAAAGGCCTAGAAGGCTGACCCCTATTATACGAATCTTTGCCTCCAGATGAGGCACCACTAAATCGGCCTGACTTACAGGGTCTCTTGTCTGCTCTATGACCACCCCCCTATGATAATACCATCTCAATCCTCCGTGCCACATTGGCCACCTCCTGAAAGGATATCTCGCTCCCAGCCTCTCTAGCCATCTAGAGACGAATAGGATAAATGAGTCCATCAATAAACCGTCTCCCTCTCTCCCTCTCAGTGGGAAGTATAACAATAGCATGGCGGGCCAACTCAATAAATTTGGTCTCGTACTGGATAACTATCACGGATCCCTAATGGAGATGCTCGAACTGCCTCCGATAGGCCTCTCGTTGTGTAATAGGGAGAAACTTCTCCAGAAATAGATGTGTGAACAACTTCGAATTCAAGGCTGGAGATCCTGCTGGTCTAGCTAAACAATAATCCCTCCACTAAGTCTTGGCGAATCCAGACAAATGGAATGTAGCGAAATCAACCCCATTGGTCTCAACAATACCAATATTCTGAAAAACCTCGTGGCAGCTGTCCAAATAATCCTGAGGATCCTCGGTAGATGCACCGCTGAAGGTAGTAGTGAAGAGCTTGGTAAACATATCCAATCTCCATAAAGCATCGGCAGACATAGCTGCCCCATCACCGGCCTGGGCTACCACACCCGGCTGAGCTGCTCCAACTGGCTGAACTGCTGGAGTCTAAATTTGGGGACCTACCTACTTCTAAGTACGAGTTGCATGAGTCTGGGCCCCTCCTCCAGCCTGAGAGACGGCTGGTGCTACAGGAAGCAAACCTGCTCGGGTAACACTCTCCATGAGACCCACTAATCGGACTTGAGCGTCCTGAAGAATGGGAGTGGCAATAAACCCTTCTTAGACCTGAGCTAGTCCTACCGGAACTGCTGGGGCTAGGGCCAGAACCTCCTCGTCAAGGTCAACCTGAGGCTCCTCCACTGGTGCTGCCGCTCGGGGCTGAGCTCTGCCCCTACCTTGGCCTCTAGCACTGCCTCGGCCTCTGCCCCTAATTGGACCTGCCCGGGGCTCGGACTGCTGATCAGAAGATAAGGAAGCACGTGTTCTCTCCATCTGCGAAATAACAGAGTAGAAATTCAATTAGCATTGAGAAACCAAATCGCACGATAAGAAAGAACAAATGTGAAACTTTTCCTAACTCTGTAGCCTCTGAGGGATAAATACAGACGTCTCCGTACCGATCCCCCGGTCTCTACTAAGCTTTTTCGTGAGTTGTGAGACCTAAGTAAACTAAAGCTCTGATACCAACTTGTCACGACTCGGATTTCTCACCCTCGGGTGTTATGATGGCGCCTACTCCTAAAAGCTAGGCAAGCCAAGAACCTTTGCAAACATTAACCTATCTCGTTTTATACATGATTAAACAATTAAATTATCAATGAATAAGTAGTTAAAAGACAACAAAAAGTAAAATTTAGCAGAAGTCTAAACTAAATATAGAAACAGCGTCTAGCAAGCCAATACAAGTCTCTACCCAGTACCTGGTGTCACAACAATACACGTACTGTCTAGGATTACTACAAATAAGAGTCTGAAATAAAGAACATAGTCTGTCTCGAATACAAATGTCAACAGAACATGAAAACTGAAAGAAGAGACGTTGAGCCTGCGGACGCCAGCAAGGCTACCTCGGAGTCTCACAGAATGAAGGTCGGCTCCCTGACTATTCTTGCGCACTGTAAGCTTCTCCGACACCTAGATCTGTGCAAAAGAGCACAAAGTTTAGCAACAGCATAACCGACCCTATGTGATGGTAAGTGCCTCGCCTAACCCCGACGAAGTAGTGACGAGGCTAGACCGGACTACCACATAAACCTGTGCAGTTATATATACATTATACAGCAGAATCGAGATACAGAGATAAGTAATCAATATGGGAGGGGGAGCATGCTATGGGAGAAATAACAAATTTCAAGTAAAAGTCATCCAGTAATGAAGGAAACAACACAACTCAGACATTAATGAAGAAACAAAAAGCAACAAGTGCACGACATCACCCTTCGTGCTTTTACTCTCATCTTCACCAAGCAATGATATAATAAAATGTGCACGACATCACCCTTCGTGCTTTTACTCTATTTCCTCACATATAATCAATAGAATCGGCATGGAATGGTACATTGTGCGGCACGACATCACCCTTCGTGCTTTACTCTCTTTCCTCACGATAAGCAAATAATGCAGGGCATCACCCTTCGTGCTTTACACTCTTTCCTCACAATAAACAAAAAATGCACGACATCACCCTTCGTGCTTTAACACTCTTCCTCGCCCAAACAACAATCACAAACAAAGGGCAAGGGAATAAACAAAATAATAATAGAAATCACTGCAAGGGAACACATTTAAACAATCAAATCCCGGCAAAGGTACAACATCAATAATCTCAATATCCCGGCAAGGGAAAATAACCAATAAACAACAATATCCAGCAAGGGTACAATTTAATACTCTTTCACTTCCTTTCGCTTTTATTTCATATCTCACTTTACCACTTGAGCCAATGCTCCAAAAAGGTTCAACCATTTCATATACGTTCACAATTGTAGTATAACTTGAGCCAATGCTCCTCGTTGTTCATAGGTCACAATTTCCTTTCACAAGCTTTTCAAAACAAATAGGAATCATCACCAAGGCAAGAGAAATACAACGAAATCAAGATATTCACGATTTAAAGACTCGTGGTCATACTAGATATCAACATATAGATACTCGTCACCATGCCTATACGTCGTACTCAACAAGAAGCAATTAGCAAATAAGACTCAACTCCTAGTCCCTCAAACTAGGGTTAGACCAAACACTTACCTCAATGCCTTGAATACAACTCAAGCCTCAATTATAGCTTTACCCCTCGATTCCACCTCCAATTCGCTCACATCTAATCAGAAATTACTTAATTACATTAATAAACACTAAATGAATCAACCCCAATGCATGAAAATGTGTTTTCCAAAGTTTTACTCAAAAAGTCAAAAATTGCCACCGGGCCCACGTGGTCAAAACTCGAGGTTCGAACCAAAACCCGATTACCCATTCCCCACAAACTCAAATATATAATTTGTTTTGAAATCGGACCTCAAATTGAGGTCCAAATCCCCAATTTTTGAAAAACCTAGGTTCTAGCCAAAACACTCAATTTCCCCAATGAAAATCTTTGATTTTAGGTTGAAATCATGTTAAAAGATGTAAGTAATTGAAGGAAATGAGTAAAAACTAACTTACAATTGATTTGGAAGAAGATTTGTTCTTGGAAAATCGTCCAAAGGAGTTGTGTTTTAAAAATGGTGTGAAAATGACTTAAAAATCGACTAAGTATAAAAAATTGTAGGTCTCTGATATAGGAAATGCGAACAGGGGTTCACAATTGCGAACCCCGACCCTCAGATGTGGGAATTGCAAAGTGAAGTTCGCATTTGCGAACACTGAACAAAATGGGGGGCTTCGCATTTGCGACCAAAAATATCGCATTTGTTACAGATCCAGTACCGCATTTGCGACATAATGATCGTATTTGCAATCCCCATCATCATGGGCACCTTCGCATTTGTGAAGTTTATTATCGTATTTGCGATAGAGGGCTAGATCTGGGCTATCTCGCATTTGCGAGAAAACATTCGCATTTGCGAGCTCGCATTTGTGAGCCAGGCTTCGCAAATGTGAAACCTGCAGGTCAGATCAACCACCTAATTTCCAAGTTCAAAAATGCACCCGTGGCCTATCCAAAACACACCTGAGCCCTCGGGTCTCCAAACCAAATATACACACAACCTCAAAATATCCTGCAGACTTATTCGCCCGATCAAATAGCCAAAATAACATCATAAACAACGAATTAAACCTCAAAATCCAAAAATTCTTTCAAACTTCATAAAACCTCAGATTTTCCAATTTAGGTCCGAATCACGTCAAACGACATCAGTTCTCAACCAAATTTCACAGAAATGACTTAAAACATATATAACACCTGCACCGGGCGCTGGAAACAAAATAAGGGCCCGATACCAACACGTTCGAGTCAAATGTCATTTCAATTTTCCTTAGCAATTTCAGAAAACAATTTCTTTTAAAAATTCATTTCTCAGGCGCGGGACCTCGAAATTCGATTCCGGGCATACGCCCGAGTCCCATATTTTTCCATGGACCCTCCAGGATTGTCAAATTACGGGTCCGGGTCTGTTTACCCAAAATGTCGACCAAAGTCAAATTCATTTTAACATCGAAATTTAGCATTTTTCATAAAATTTCTCATTTAAGCTTTTCGGATACGCGCCCGGACTGTGCACTCAAATCGAGGCGACTCTAAATGAGGTTTTCAAGGCCTTGAAAGCACAAAATTCATTTAAAATAGGTGATGACCCCTTTGGGTCGTCACACTAGTCATGAGCATCTATAAGTCATAATACAAGTCTGCTAAGTCTATAAACTAGTACAGCTGTCTGAAATGATATAGAAATGATTAAGGAGGAGAAACATGGGGCTACAGACGCCAGGCAGCATCCTTGTGAACTCCGAATGTCCACCTGAAGCTGGAAGGATCAGCACTCGGGAGCGGAATCAGCTACGCCTGAATCTGCACATAGGGTACAAGGAGTAAAGTGAGTACTCAACTCAGTGAGTAACAAATGTAAATAACGACTAAAAGCAAGAAAACACGAAATACACAAAAGCATTTTATAATGAAGTACTAAATCCATTTAAAAAATGTAAGCCAGTGAAAAGATAAAAAAAATCCTTTTTCAACAAGTAAGCAGGTAATTAACATGCAATTAAGGAAAAATAAACACATAGAAGTTCGCCCCACGGGCACATTATCAACCAATCCTCCCTTCGAGCAACATCTCAGAACATTACCAGCCCCTCGGGCTCAATCTCATATCATAATGGATACCCGCACTCACTGGGGGTGTGCAGACTCCTGGAGGGGCCCCTTACGGCCCAAGCGCAATATCAAGCCATCTCGTAGAGTCATCACTAGGCTCTCGGCCTCATATCAATCAAGCCACCTCGTGGCGTACATATCTCAGGCCCTCGGCCTTAAATCAATATCAGTGTTTCCTCACAACATAGGACCTCGGCCTTACTCAGTCAAAAATCCTCACAAGCCACTCGGGCAATATTAAAATAGTGTTTCTCAGCCCAAATATCATTTTAAATATCATTTAAGTATAAAAACTGAGTAACCACGGCTGAGTATGAAAATAATGGAAAATAGCATGACTGAGTTCAAGTATAAAGTCAAAATAGTGAGGAAATATCAATAAAAATCCCCTAAGGTTTCAAATAGTTGGCACGAAGCCCAAATATGGCATTCAGCCCAAATAATGATGATAGCAAATAGTTTTCAGTCAAATACATGGTAAAATCTTCAATCGGGACAGACCAAGTCACAATCCCCAATAGTGCACGACCCCACGCTCGTCATCAAGCGTGTGTCTCAACTCAATATAGCACTACGATGTACAATACAGGGTTTTAAACCCTCAGAACATCATTTACAATCATTACTCACCTCGAACTGAACAAATCTCTAACTCGCGATGCCTTTGCCCCTTGAATCGGCCTCCACTCGTGTCGAATCTATCCAAAACCAGAACAAGGACATCAAAATATGCTAAGGGAATGAAGCCCAAGCGAAAACAATCAATAATTGACATAAATACCGAAATTACCAAAATCCGACCCCC
The DNA here is from genome assembly GCA_026770625.1 of Nicotiana glauca. Classification (NCBI taxonomy): domain Eukaryota; kingdom Viridiplantae; phylum Streptophyta; class Magnoliopsida; order Solanales; family Solanaceae; genus Nicotiana; species Nicotiana glauca. Next base: position 116,766 of record MU697781.1, on the reverse strand, counting down.
AGGCCCAAGTCTCGGAATTCGATAATTCTTACATCAATAGATTCCTCATCTCTCCATGAGTTCATACATATCAAAAGTTCAGAAATCCGACCTCAAATGGTCCATCAAATCCTCATCAAAAGTCTAAATTTTCTAGCCCTAGTTCTTCACCTTTTGGCTTAA
>MU697781.1:101604-109104 GCA_026770625.1 Nicotiana glauca | reverse complement strand
TCTCCTTCTTCTTCTTCTTCTCCTTCTTCTTCTTCTTCTTCTTCTTCTCCTTCTTCTTCTTCTTCTCCTTCTTCTTCTTCTTCTCCTTCTTCTTCTTCTTCTTCTTCTTCTTCTTCTTCTCCTTCTTCTCCTTCTTCTTCTCCTCCTTCTCCTCCTTCTTCTCCTCCTTCTCCTCCTTCTCCTTCTTCTTCTTCTTTCTTCTCCTCCTCCTTCTTCTTCTTCTTCTTTCTTCTTCTTCTTCTTCTTCTTCTTCTTCTTCTTCTTCTTCTTCTTCTTCTTCTTCTTCTTCTTCTTCTTCTTCTTCTTCTTCTTTCTTCTTCTTTCTTCTTTCTTCTGTTATTGTTGGTGCTGCTATGGAACTTCAGTCATGGGATGATTGCCATAAATATATTTATTATATTATTTAAAGATAAATTATAAATAATTACATAAGTTAGTAAACAATAATTTATGACTATTTCCACGTACGTAAATTAGTAGCCAATGATAATTCTGTTCTTTTCACGTTTATTGATTCCAAAATTTATGATTTAGATATTGTTGGCAATTTGATTATTTATCTAGTATGTTAGAAAGCTTTTTCAAAAACTCCAGCTTATATAGTGCTGAAGGTTTTACAAATGAGCTAAATAACTTTAAGTCTAGAACTGAAGTTCGACAGTTACAAAACAAAAACTTCAGCTCTAGAGCTGAAGTTTGCTAGTTACATACAAAACAAAAACTTCAGCTCTAGAGCCGAAGTACTCCATTTACAAAACAAAACTTCAGGTCTAGAGCTGAAGTTTTTGTTTTGTAACTGGAGAACTTCAGCTCTAGAGCTGAAGTTTTTGTTGAAGTTTGCCAGTTACAAAAACAAAACTTCAGCAAATAGAGAACAAAACTTTAGCTACTATGCTTAAGTTAAGCAATTACAAATAAAAACTTCAGCACACTTGGTTCAACACACTTGCTACTTCGGGCATGTTTACTAGAATGCTGAAGTTTTGCGTGATTGCCTTTGCTACTTCAGCCCCGTATGCTAAAGTTATGCGAAAAAGCGGGTACGCTTGCAATTTTTTTTGCATAGCAGGCACAAGTTAAAATGTGACATAAAAAGCGGGTATAGATAAAAATGCCCCAAAAAGAATGTGAACACCTAATTACTAAATTAATCTAAGCCTGTCCCCTCTTTTAATTCAAATCATCATCGATCCTTTTTGGGCAAAAGAATTTTTTCTATTAGGAATAATATAGCATGAATTCAACTAACGGTGTCAAATGGACTGGTTATTTGGTCTTGGGCCAAATTTGACAGTCCTAAATTCAAGTAAAATTGCACGGGGGTACCTATTTGGTTGCCTCCATTTAACTTGTACCCATTTTTTAAATAATTTCAGCTCTCTTTCTACTCGTCCTTATCCTCCTTCATTTTCTTCTTCTTCTAAAGTGATACGTATACCCCTTCTGAGAGAAGCCAAGAATATGTAAAAATGGAGCAATAGAGACAAAATGATCTTTTACCAATATGATCAGATCCCATTGTTATTTGAAGTTTAGCTCAACAAACTAGGCCAAGAACTATCACCACCACCAACATCTATTTCCACTGTACTCTTCTGGTATTTATTATTGCAACTTCCTTTACAATCCAATTCAAGTCTTTTGAAATACTCAATCACTTTCTTCAAAAATGATCTTACAGTTCCCCTTGTACCCACCTGTCACGACCCCAACCCCGGTCGTGATGGCGCCCAACACAATGCTAGGCAAGCCCGACCATTCCAACACTCTCAATCTCTCTTATAGGATTTATAACCAAATAATAGGATTGAATGCCAATTTAATATAATTTTAACTCTGCAACAGTAGATAAAAATAGTGCGAAAACCAAGAAAATACCAATACAAATCCCACCGATCTGGTGTCACGAGTCGAGAGCATCTAATACAAATCTGAGTAATAAACTATACATAAAGTAGTCTAGAATGCAGAAAATAAAGAGGATAAGGGAAGAAATCGAGTCCTGCGGACGCCATGCAGCTACCTCGATAACTTCAGAAATAAGATGAACCGCAGCAGAAAGCTCAAACTATGCCTCCGGGATACCTGTATCTGCACACATGGTGCAGGGAGTAAAGTGAATATTCCGACTCAGTGAGTAATAGCAATAAATAATGACTGACGGAAAGAAAACTCGTAAGAACACTACGCAGTTCTATATAAAAGCAGTAAGTATATTAAACAACAGCTAAATGAGAAAGTCAGGTAAATATCCCTCAACCCAGTACATAACTCATTTACTTCTCTCAATGACTGGTAGTTTAATTATACCGTTGTGGGGTGCGGCCCGATCTATATATATATATACTGCTGCAGCGTGCAGCTCGATCCCATAATAATAGTCGACTGCGCACACTGGGGGTGTGCAGACTCCGGAGGGGTTCCTACAGCCCAAGCGCTATGCTACTGCGGCGTGCAGTCCAATCCATATAATATACTATTGCGGCGTGCAGTCCGATCCATATAATATACTACTGCCACATGCAGTTCGATATATATAACATACTACTGTGGCGTGCAGTCCGATCCATATATGTAGATATACTACTGCGACGTGCAACCCGATCCGAGATATATCAAATACCCTCACTATGGGGTCCTCAACCCCTCTTAGTCAATATAGACTTGGCCTTTCAGGCACACTAAGGTAAAACAGGGTTCCCAACCCACACATTATTCTTATTTGGATTTATTCATTTTCTAAAGCCGGTTCATATTATGTTTTATCAGTTATGAACATGACTGAGTGTGTGATTTCGACAAGTAAAGTGAGGTCAACCAGTACAATTCCCCCTAAGGTTTCTACAGATTGGCACAAGGCCTCAAACATGGCAACTAGCCTAGAATATAATGATATTAATTAAGTCTCTGTCAAAACCACAGTAGAGTTATCAATCGGGATGGACCGGGTCCAAATCCCTAGTAGTACCAGGCCTCACGCTCATCATACAACGTGTGACTTATCTAAACATAGAACCACGTTGTGCAAATCCAGGGTTTCAAACCCTCAGAATATTATTTATAACCATTACTCACCTCAAGCCGGTCAAAATCCTAGCTCGCTTTGCCCTTACCTCGCAAATCAACCTCTTCGCGCGTCGAATCTGATCAAAACCACAAGGAATACCTTACAATAGGCTAAGGGAACACAACCCAATTGAAAATACTCGAAAAATATCGAAAATCACGAAATTGGCAAAACCCAAGCCCCGGCCCCAATTCTTAAAAAATTAGAAAATTTATATCACCGGATTCCTTATCTAGCCACGAGTCTATACATATTAAATTTACCAAAATCCGAGCTCAAATGCTCCCTCAAACCTCAAATTTTCATTCAAAAAGTCAAGCCCTAATTCTTCCCTTTTTAATCAAATTTCCATGAATTTAAGTGTTGAATCTTCAATAAAATGATGTTTCTAGGCCATAGGACTCACCTCCAATCGATTCCCAGTCAAAACCCTCTTTAATCCTTGTCAATAGATCTCAAGGTTACTCAACAATGGTGGAAATGGGACTTGGTTCGCGGATGAAATGTTTAATAAAACCCTTCTGCCAGCCCATATTTTACTCTATGCGATCGCATCCAAGCCTCTGCGATGACATAGCACAACTTTCCCAGGCCTCCAAAATGGCCTATGCGAAAGCGACCACTTTACTGTGATCGCATTGCTTCACCAATCAAACCTATGCAATCACATACACTACTCCGCGATCGCATAGAACAAAGTAACCCCCAGGACCTCGGGTCAATTTAACACTACGCGATCGCAATACACCTCATGCGATCGCATTGAACAACCTCCTCAAACTATGCGATCGCATATCCTATTCCGCGATTGCAATGAGCAATCAGAACAGCCTCCCAAAACCTTCTATGCGATCGCAATGGTCCTCCTGCGATCGCAAAGAACAAAAATGTCTGCAACACTCACCTAAAATCTGCAACTTTCAAAAACCTAGATTGGTTCGATTGACCATCCGAAATCACTCCGAGGCCCCCGGGACCTCAACTAAAAGTGCCAACCTATCCTAAAACATCATTCAAACTTGTTTCAATCATCAAAACGCCACAAACAACAACAAAACCATCAAATTACATCGGATTCAAGCCTAAGTTTCTTAAAAACTTTCGAAATATGCATTTGATCAAAAACCGACCAAAACACCTCCGAATGATCTGAAATTTTGCATACACATCCAAAATCACCTAACGAAGCTACTGTAATTCTCGAAATTCCATTCCGACCTCCGGATCAAAATCTCACCTACCAACCGGAATTCGTCAAAATACTAACTTCGTCAATTCAAGCCTAATTCTACATTTGACCTCTAAAATTTATTCCGATCACACTCCTAAGTCACAAATCATACCCCAAAGCTACCCAAATCACCGAAAATCACATCCGAGCCCTCTAACTCAATAGTCAACATCCGGTTAACTTTTCCAAAATAAGCCTTCCTTAAAGAGATTAAGTGTCTCATTTCCATCTAAAACCAATCCAATTCGACTCGATCACCTCAAATACCGATAATGAAGCATAGAGAAACATAAGATGGGGGAAATGAGGTGGTAATTCACGTGACGACGGGTCGGTTCATCACACCACCTCAACTGGCACACTTGCACTCATTATCAGATCACCTACTAGTGATGCTGCTAGTAACTCTAACAATTTTTTCGGGAGTCTTGTTTGTGAAGAATAAATTGGCAGGAGTTTTTAAGTTATAGTTATTGGCAGTGGGTTTTAAGTCATTAAGATCTCAACTGGATCTTAATAACAACTTGTCATTGTTGTTTTAGAACTTCAGCTCTAAGAATACTGAAGTTCAGCAAATATAGAGCAAAACTTCAGCTAAAACATGCTGAAGTTTAGCAAATAGAGAACAAAACTTCTGTTACTAGAATGCTTAAGTTCAGCAATTATAAACAAAAACTTCAGTCAACACTAAGTTTACGTGAAAAACTTCAACTAAAACATGCTTAGGTTCAGTAATTACAAACAAAAACTTCAGCAAATAGTGAACAAAAATTCAGTTACTAGAATGCTTAAGTTTAGCAATTACATAACAAAAATTTCAGCCAATACTAAGTTTACGTGAAAAACTTCAGCTAAAACATGCTTAAGTTCAGCAATTACAAACAAAAACTTCAGCAAATAGAGAACAAACTTCATCTACTAGAATGCTTAAGTTCAACAATTACAAACAAAAACTTCAGGCAACACTAAGTTTACATAAAAAAAACTTCAGCTAAAACATGCTTAAGTTCAGTAATTACAAACAAAAACTTCAGCACACCTGGTTTAGCAATTCTTGCTACTTCAGGCTCGTCTACTAGAATGCTGAAGTTTGCGTGATTGTCTTTGCTACTTCAGGCCTGTATGCTGAAGTTACGCAAAAAAGTGAGTACGCTTGTAATTTTTTTTTTTGCAAAGCGAGTACTAGTTAAAACGTGACCCAAAAAACGAATATAAATGCAAATACCCCTAAATTCAACTACTCAGTGATTATTCCAAGACAAGCAACCCTCCAAAGCAGTAAATTTAAAGAGGAGTATTGACAAAAAGCTAGTTAATTAATAAAAGTAATTGAATATTCAACCACTTAGCAATTAATAATACACATATAAAGTCAAAAAAAGGAGAGGTATGTGAGTGGACGACCTTGTGCAGGTAACGACTAATTAATGTTGAACGTTTTACATGTGTGAGAAGAAAGCAAAATCTTTTTTATCAGATTCCAAATTCAGCGGGAACACTAGGCTAAGCATGTAGCCTAGCTACTTCACACACCAAAAGCAGACTTAGTTGAATGGTACTAACTAAGAATGCTATTAAATGGAGAGATTTTGACTCCAAAATACCTGGAAAGATAGAACTACTTTCGGCAGGTCCTTTTATAATTTTTATTCTGAATCACAAACAAAACCAACAATAGGTAGGAACGAGAAGTTTTATTTTGTGTATCATACAACTGACACTAATGGTATGAGACATCTTTTTGTCTCACAAATTTGTGGATCCCAATTTTATATTTCTGGGTCCACAAAATTATGAGACAAAAAAGTTACGTCATATAACTAGTGTCAATTGTACGAGACACAAAATAAAAAATTTCGGCGGGACCAGAGAGCAGGAGCGAAACTTGCCAAAAATATCCAGTTATGTCGTGTCAGTGATCCAACTCCCAAGTCATTAGATATCAAATTGAAGAAACAAAATTAGCTAGAAAATAAGATGAGGGAGGTAGGTATAATATATCAAACCATAAGAAAGGATAGTGTTACAAAATAAACTTAAGGGGAGGTTTTTATAATTATCCCTAAGATGAACTTTGGGGGTTTGAGAAAATTTGTGAAAAAAGAAATCGACTTTTATTTATAATAGCATTGTCTCGAATAAAAAGGATACAAAAGTAAAGTAAATAAGGCGAATAGAAATTTTTAGTAGCTAGTAGGTTGATTTCCACTCCTCTGTACGGTCAAAAGTAGGGCTCAAATTCCCTTTAAAAGTAAGAAGAAAAATCGGGAGAAATTTAAAAATAGTCAGATTTACAAGTGGTCATTCAAAAATAGCCGCAGTTTCAAAAGTAATCGAAATTTAGCCATTGTTCATGTAAAGATAAATTTGAGCGAAAATACTGTTCAAAACCCGAAAAATACGCCCGCATATTATACGGGAGTTCCAGTATAAGCATGCTTGAACTCCCGCATATTATACGGGAGTTCCAGGATAACCATGCTGGAACTCCCGTATAATATGCGGGAGTTCAAGTATAATTATGCTGGAACTCCCGGATAATATACTGGAGTTCCAACAAGTATAAATGTCCAGTATAATATACTGGAGTTTGGAGCACCGGTGTTCCAGTCTCTCGTATATTATACATGAGTCAGAAAAGTGTACCGGTCTAGCATAATATGCTGGAGTTCGTACACAGATGCACCCGAACTCCCGTATATTATACGGGACCGGTCTCTATTGCAACAAATAGTGGCTATTTTTCATTAACTTCGTAAACGGTGGCTATTTTTGATTGACCAGTCCGAAAACTGGCTATACCATGCTATTTTGAAAGAAAAATCTAGGGTGATGTGCACAAATAGCCACTAACAACTCATGTCTTTATTTTAAAGCCAGTGTTTTAAATGTCTTTAGTTTTTAGCCACTGGTTTAATAATCTTTAACTGCCCAGACGAAAATACCCTTCTGCTCATGTCCTTAACTTCTGGACTTCAGGACTTCAGGACTAAATGTCCTTAACTTTTGAACTTGAAACTCTAAGTTCAGGACTTCAAGACTACATGTCCTTAACTTTTTAACCTGTAACTCTAAGTTCAGGACTACATGTTCTTAACTTTTGAACTTGGAACTCTAAGTTCAGGACTTCAAGGTTACATGTCCTTAACTTTTGAACTTAGAACTCAAACTTCAAGACCAAGCATCCTTAACTTTTGAACTT
>MU697781.1:14575-38703 GCA_026770625.1 Nicotiana glauca | reverse complement strand
AAAGTCTTAAACACTTAAGCTATTATTCCTAATAATTGGAACTGAAAATGATAAACTTGACTGTGCCTGTGTGGCTTACGTGCATATATCTAAACTGAGTGTGGATCGGACTGCGCACCGCAACAGTGTTGCATGTGCATTTCTGGACTGATGATGGATCGGGATGCACGCCGCGGCGGTATGATATTGATATTGCGCTTGGGCTGTAGGAGCCCCTTCGGAGACTGAACCCCCACAGTGAGCGCGGGTACCCAAATGGATCGGGCTGTACGCCGCAGCGGTCATGTGCATTGCATTGCATTCACGCATTGATTCCTGTTTGTACTACATGGCATGACATTTAGCACCCTCATATCATTGGCATCCATGTTATTTCTTGCATTGTGTACCAGATACCCTGGTGTTATTTGTAAATAGAGTGATGTGCCCGAAAGGCTGACTTGTGTGCGGACTTGCACTACCTGATATCGCATTCATATGCTTAATGTTGGAAAAAGAATATTTTCAAAAGAGATTTTTAAACTGAGCTAGATGTTTCTAAAGGATTTTCACGGTTTTACTATTTTGTTCAAAAGGTTGTACTGTACTATATAGCATGATGGAGTGTTCTTACGTGATTTCTTACCGCTCAGTTATTATTTACACTTATTACCACTGAGTTGGAAGTACTCACTTTACTCCCTGCACCACGTGTGCAGATTCAGGTGTCCCGGGAGCATAGTTGAGCTATTTGCTGCTTCAGAGTTTCTCAGGAGTTGTCGAGGTAGCTGCCTGACATTTGCAGGACTCGACTCCTCCCCTATTCCTTTATTATTTCCGCATTTTAGAATATCAGTATTACTGAGGATGTATTATTTTGTTATCTTAGAGGCTCTAGACTCATGACCCCCAGATCTTTGGGAGTGTATTCGGTGTTATCTTGATATTCAATTTGGTTTCTCTCTATCAGTTAAAACTTTTTAGCTTTAATGCTGTTAATGGTATCCAAATAATGGGTTTTGAGCTTCATGCTCGGGTTGAGAGTGTAATTGGTCGGGCTTACCTAGCAATTATATTGGGCGCCATCACGACCGGGATCGAGGTCGTGACAGTAAGATTGCCACTGGCTTGACTAAAAATTGCCCATCCTCACCAGTAATAGGCAGTGTGGTCTGGACTACTACCCTATACCCTACCTTGTTCTTCAGTAAAGAGACATGGAATACGGGATGGACCTTGGATTCAGGAGGAAGGTCTAATTTGTAAGCCACCATACCCACTCTAGCCAGAATATTATAGGGGCCATAGTACTTAGAGCTTAGTTTCAGATTCTTTCTCAATGCAAGAGAGGTTTGTCTATAAGGCTGTAGTTTCAAATAGACCATGTCGCCCACTTGAAATTCCCTGCCAGGTCTCCTTTTGTCAGCATAGTACTTCATCCTTTCTTGGGCCTTATTGTGGTTGTCCTTCAACAACTGTTGCATTTGTTGTCTTCTCAAAACCGTGTCTTCAGCAGCTGGAACTACTGTTTCTAATAAGGGCCCTAAAGATAACTGAGGGGTAGTGTAACCATATAAAGCTTCAAAGGGGGTGAAATGTAGGCTGGTGTGAAAGTTGGTATTATACCACCACTCTGCAGCAGTCAATCACTGTTCCCACTGTGTTGGTCTACTAGCTGTCATGCAACTAATAGTTCTCTAAACATTTATTGACTCTTTCAGTCTGACCATCACTTTGAGGGTGATAAGCAGTGCTGTAATGCAATTGAGTTCCCAAGAGCTTAAACAATGATTGCCAGAAGTTACTGAGGAACACCTTGTCTCTATAAGTGACTATGGATTCAGGAGTGCCATGTAAACAATGTATCCTTTTCCAGAACACATCTGCTACTGTTGCTGCTGTATAGGGGTGAGCAAGGGCTATAAAATGGGCATACTTGGTCATTCGATCAACCACTACAAGGATCACTTCTTTGTTGTTGGACTTTGGTAAGCTTTCTATGAAATCCATACTGATGTGGCTCCAAGCTTGATTGGGAATGGGTAGTGGCTATAGTAACCCTGGATAGGCCATGTTATCATCCTTGTTTTTGAGACAAATATCACAGCTGGACACATAGTCAGTGACCATCTGCTTCATTCTAGGCCAGTCTATCATGGCTTGTATTTTGGAAGGGCCAGTGGACACCCCTTCTGCAGTTATGATGTGCCTAAGTACTTAACCTTAGTCTTACCAAATGAACATTTAGATTTATTAGCAAATAGGGAGTTCTCCCTCAATGTATCAAAGACAGCAACTAGGTGAGTCACATAATCTCTTTCAAATAGGTTGTAAATAAGGATGTCATCAAAGAAGACTAACACAAATTTTCTTAGGAAGGGTTGAAAAACATGGTTCATCAAGGCTTGAAATGTAGCTGGTGCATTGGTCAGTCCAAATGGCATCAACTTGAACTCATAATGGCCTAGATGAGTCCTGAAAGCCGTTTTATACACATCTTCTAATTTCATCCTGATCTGATTATAACATGCTCTCAAGTCTCTCTTTGAAAAGATCACAGATCCACTTAATTCATCCAAGAGATCATCCACTGTTGGTATAGGGTATTTGTCTTTTACTGTGACATCTTTTAGCCCTCTATAATCCACAGAGAATCTCCAAGTTCTATAATTCTTTTTGACAAGCAACGCTGGTGACGAGAAGGGTGATTGACTGTGCTGAATTATGCCATTACTGAGCATCTCCTTAACCTGCCTTTCCAATTCATCCTTCTGGTAGTAATTGTATCTATAAGGCATAAGGCTGACTGGCATGGTCCCAGGCTTGAGAGGAATGGTGTCATCTAAAGTCCTTACAGGAGGTAAGGTCTTAGGTTCTGCAAACACATCAGGGTACTGCTGCAACACTTCTAAAATGGCTTCACTTACTGGTTCCTGTTCCTCTACTCCTAAGGAGTTCAGCATGAACAGATGGGCTATCAGAGCTTGCCCTTTCTTCAACATTTTCCCCATTGTTCCACTAGAAATCATGCTCAACTTACCCTCTTCAGAGATACCATGTAATACTAGTTTGTTGACCTTCTTACCAATGGTAACACACATTTTCTCATGATCAAACTTGGTGGGATTATGCTTCTTCATCCAATCATTTCCCATTACCATATCACAACCTCCAAGTGGAATGATTAGCAAGTCCTCCTGGAAGGGTCTGCCTTGCATTTTCCATTGGTATCCCATGCAAATGGAGGTGCACATGACATAATTTCCATCAGCTACTATGACTCTAACCGGTGGACAATGCTTAGCTTGGTAGCCTGTTTCCTTAACTGTGGTGACATCAATGAAACTGTGAGTGCTTCCAAAATCAATCAATACTATGAGCTTCCTGTTCCTTATGGTGCCCCTAACCAAAATAGTGTTGACTCCCCTGTTGTCACCTAATAAGGCATTCATGCATACAGCTTCCATTACTTTCTGCTCCAATTCTCCTTCAATAACCAAGTCTGTGTTTGGTTGTTCTTCCACTGCCTCCTGGTTCTCATGAGAGTCCTCTATTGCTCCCACCATGTAATTCAGTTGTTTCTTCTTATACTGATGACCTTGAGTATATTTTTCACCACACTTGTAACATAAGTGGTTGCTCTTCCTGTATTCATAAACTTCTGGACTAAGCCTAAAGGAGTTTGGCTTGATTGCTGCTGTAGTTGGCAATCTGGAGCTAGTAGGATTGCTAACCACCAAAGGGGGTTTGGCCAAGGCTTTAGTTCTCTTGTGGGAAGCTTCTATGGCTTTCTCCTGTAGTCTAGCTTGTTCCACAACAAACCTTAGGTTCGTAGGTTTGAACAACTTCACCCCAAACCTAATTTATTTATTAAGAGCTCCAATGAAGTTGGAGATGAAATGTGATTCATCCAAGTGTGAGTTCCTTATTAACATTTGAGCCTTTAGATCTTCAAATTTGCCCAAAAATTCATCAAATGACCCTACTTGGTTCAACTTGTTAAACTCTTCTATTATGTCTCCCATCAATTCCTCCCCAAATCTAACAAGCAACTCCTCCTTAAATTCAGCCCATCTCACTTCACCCTTACTTAGAGCCAAGGAATCGTACCAAGTATCAGCTAACCCATTCAAATAGAGTGCAGCAGCTTCTACCTTCAGGTTGTCTGGAATCTTATACAGGTTGAAGTATCTTTCACACTTTCGAATGAACACCTTGGGCTCATGACCTTCAAAGTAAGGCAGTTCCCACTTACGAGTGGGGGTCTGCACAGCTGGAGGTCTATTCTGCCTCAAATTTCGACCTGGTATTGGCAACAGCCTGAGCTCTTTGGGGAACCCTTTCCAAATTCGTCAACCTTTCTAAGATCATCTCCAAGGTACCTTGTATCCCTGTTTGAGTGTTGCACAATTACTCTTGAGTGGCCATAACTTCACTCAAATTCTCATCATGCCTCAACAATTTGTCATCCATAATTTTTAGCCTCGTTCCTTCAACTATTACCTATCTCACGGTTGCAGGATCGAGGCTCTGATGCCAATTGTAATGAACTCAAATTGAAGTAAAGAAATCGAAATACATGAATGGAAATCGAATGTATTTTTGGGACAATTTTCTGGTATATTAATTCAAAAAGAAAAAACTAGCTATTACAACTTAATGAAATTGATGCCTCCTAACTAGACTCCATAGCTACTGACCTGTAGATAATGAAGAAGAGAATTGTTAGGAAGAAGAAATAAAAGAGAAGAAGGAAAGAGTAGAGAGAATCAAAGAAAGAGAGAAGGATTTACTTTTGTGAACGATGCCTTCTCTCTCATCTTCAGTTGGTTATACCAACCTTCTACTGATGTGGCACGATCTGGGCCCTTGCAGCTCATTAACTCTAATTTAATCTCGACCGTTTATTCAAATTTTTGTTAATGCCTTTCATATTTTCTGTTATAGCCACTCTCTGCTTCTCACTTCGAACCCTGCTAACAACAGCATTATTTGGGGAATTTCTAACGGATCATTACAAAGGGTTTATAGGTGATGCTATATAAAGGGTGATGGAAAAAATCTGAATAATTTTTTTTGAGAAAAAAACCGACTTTGTGAAAGTGAGAGTGTAATACAAAGCCAAGAGAGAAAATACAATTACAAGAAAAGTGTTTCTTGTTCTTCTAATTTGATTTGAGATTTTTGAGAAAAATTTCAACTCAAGTTTTTGATTCAATTTGTTCGCGGGTTTCATTGATCAAAGAGTTGATAGTAAGGATCGGTCTCAGTATGGATACACATAGAGTCTTCGCATTATTGAAAAAATTTTGAAACGAGACTCTCTTCACCAGGTAAGACTTAGATCCGATCTTTTGGACATGTAAATATATTTTAAACATGAAAAGATCTTTTTAGGATTGTTATTGTCTCCCACTGCGTGTTACGAACACCTATACGCAATCCTACAGAGGGGTAGACCAAAAAAGTATTGGGGAGAATTAGGCAGAACATGGCTCATTTCTAACTTATCGGTGGACATGACCCGTAATAGGAGGATGTGAAAGTCACGAATTTGGATAAAAATTAGTAATAGGTAGCTAAGAGTCTTTCCTTCTCATACCAGTAGTTTTATTACTATTCTTTCATTTTTCTTAGATTTTGAGTACTTCCTGATGTTACCTCCGCTTCGTTATATTATTAGATTGCTGTTTTTTCTACAAATTTTCCTTCTTTATTCCTGCATCTCTTGTTCTAAATTGTCGTGCTTATGCTTGTGTGAGCCGAGGTTTTATTGGAAATAATCTCTACCTGCATAAGGTAGGAATAAGGTATGCGTACACATTACCTTCCTAGAACCCACTTATGAAATTACACTCGGTATATTGTTGTTTACAAAAACTTTAAGACGTAAAAGAAATCCCACTTTTAATTATTCAATTAGGTTATATTTCAACACGCTCCTCAAGTATTATCTAAAGGAATTTTTTCCTATCTATACCATATATGAAATTTTATTACCAAAAATGTGCATAGTATCTAAATTACCCGCCTGGTCCACATTTTTCCTATAATTTCTGTACCGTTTGTTTAATACACGATTAATTGAGCAGAATCTTCCATAATTAACGCGATAAAAATAAGGAGAGAATCTTGGGATTAATTGATTCTAAATTAACGTGCTAAAAATAAGGAGAGAATCTTGGGATTAATTGATTCTATATTAAAATTAATTTTTAAAAGGAAAAAGAAATTTTAAATCTGCATATTTCTCTCTAGGACTACAATTTAAATCTCGAAAAAAAAAGAACGAACAGCTTCTAAAAATAAGAACAGATTCAACTACTAAGAGTTTCGACGAGCTGAATTCAAATTTTCGAGAACCAACAACGCAAAGTTGATAAATTCTGTTCTTCGTCGTTTCTTCTCTCAAATTGTCGATCATATATATCTGTTCTTCATCTTTCTTTCTCTCAATATAGAAATTCAATAAACATCAACAACAACAAGAAATCATATCCAAAATCGCAATCATGCTACAATTTAATAGGGATTGGAATAATTATGGCAGATTTAGAGATTTTGAAGTTGATGCCATTGTGGTAGATGAGAATGCAAGCTACAGTATCCTGATTTCTACAATTGCAGAACAAATATCAATTGATACTACAGAAAAAATTATAAAAATCAAATACATCATGAAATCAAATAGTAGATTGTAGATAATTTGTAGATAAATTGTAGTTAATTTGTAGATTGTAAATAATTTGTAGATATAATTGTAGATAAGTTGTAGATAAATTATAGATAAACTATTTTATGATTGTAAATATTTTTATTGCTGTTTGTTATGTAATTCTAGGTGAGGGCTTCAACAGATCATATCCATACTGTGATAGATTGTGTGAAGCGGTACATGAATCCTACATTATAACTAATAAAAACTACAAAAACTCTAAAATTATGTATAAAACCAGTTCTACAATTCAAACAAATTTACCTACAGTTTACCTACAATAAATGTACAAATTACCTACAGTTTAAGTACCTAATATAAGAATAATTACAATTTACCTACAGTTACAGGGAAAATAGAAAACACATCATCCACAATCATGTCTATATTATATCTACATTTTAGACTACAATTAATCTTGAAATGTTCTATATAAACTACAAACTAACTACAATTACACTACAAACAGTAAAACTAGGTGAGGGCTTCAACAGATCATATCCATTACACTAAATCTATAATTACAATACAATTACATTTTTTATAACTCTTTTGTTTCTAATTTCATTTTTTTCTTCTCCAATGATTTTTGTTCGGATCATGATTTTTATTTGGAGTCTTCGTGTGCTTGCAAATTTGGACTGGGTGTGGATCTAGTTGCTTACTCCTCGTCGTTACTGTTGTTGCTGTGAGCAAGCTTCTGTTTTGAACAAAAATAAAGCTACATGTTTGTGAAAAGAAGTTGGTGCTCAATGAATTTAGAACGCTCGGTACTTAATCTTTGTACATTCCATTTACTTGAACACGCTGATAATTGCGAGGAAATCCACCAGCTATCCTGAAAACCATAGATATTGCTTTAACAGTAAATATTGAGTTCTCCTCCATCGCTATGTTCTTTTTTCTTATAACGAAGAAATCTTTCTAAGTCGTTTGGAGAAGTTGTCGGCAGCTTTTCATATTAGTCTCTTTACCAATAAATTTCTCATTTTTGACTTTTCCAGAAGAGGGAATTTTGTTTGGTTACAGAAGAGGAAAAATGGTAAAAAAAAATGTGGGGTATGGGTAAAAACGTGGGTGATGGGGTGATGGGTAAGGAGAGAGAAACGTGAGATATATGGATACCTTTAATTAAGGAGTAAAAACTGCTCATTAATTAGATATGGATACCTTTAATTAACTTTAATTAAGGAGTAAAAACAGCCCATTAATTAAACCCTTAATTAAGTATGGTATATGATTGATAATTTGGTATACTAAGTGTAATTTACTCAAACTTTAAACATATAGGGTAAAAAGATTTCCTATGTGTTATAGGAATGTAAAAATTCCTTATCTAAAATCTTTTTTGATGGGCCAAACACTTGAAAATATATCTTTTTTTTTTTGGCGATGCTGAGCTTTGAACCGTAAACATCTAGTATTTCGTTCCGACGCTACATAATTATTGTGACCATACCATCTCATCGGTAGCAGCAGCTACTTTTTGAATTATTTAATTATATTACTTCTAAGTCAATTATCTCATCTCAGCCTGAAGGCGAAGACACCCTCTATGGACTAACCCCAATCTCAAGATGGAAGTGTAGCTCCAATGTTTCTGTTCCAAAACAACCCAATTCTCATGGCCCCATGGCATTGTTTCAGCAACTGTGGAATTGCATTCAAGAAAGCTCATAGTTGTGAAATATTTTAGATGGCTTCAAAAGATGCAGAGTTGAATACTAGTTTCAACAATGGGATGAATTCTATGACTAAGATTATAATGAAGGCAATAATTAAAGGGTACAAAGATGGGTTTAATTCCATTACATCACTTGTGGATGTAGGTGGAGGAGTAGGGGCTGCCGTGTCTGAAATTGTAAAGGCCTATCTCAAATCATGGGGACAAATCTTGATTTACCTCATGTTGTTTCAACTGCTCCTGAATATGATGGTGTTTCTCATGTTGGTGGGGACATGTGTCGTCCGGTTGTCCAACTCATAATGCATAGGGAATCTTCCGGAATATCACATTCGTAGTCCCAAATATAAATACTCAGTACTTGGAAAAATCTATCGGGTGCAGTCCCGTAGTTCCAACGTAAATATGCAGAAGGATCTCCCGGAATACCACATCCGTAGTCCCAAATAACCAGGCAAGGGGGATCTCCCGGGATATCGCTCGTAGTCCCAAAGTAAACACATGGCAGAAACACGAAGAATATTCAATTCAATCAAATTTCATACCAAGTAAAACAGGTATTTTTACCCTAGGATGCTGCACATAATTCAAATAAGGCAGTTTGAGCAAGTAAAGCAGTTAAGTCACTTAGACATGCTTCCTTAAGCTAACAGTTAAATTTCAATTAGTAAAAATAGGGAAGAAAATGCAGTTATAGTTACTTAATGAAAACAGGATTTTCAACAATTAGCACATGTACGCACTCGTCACCTCACATACAAGGCATTTCATATATCACAATACCAATCCCTAAGGGAAGTTCCCCCACACAAGGTTAGGCAAGCCACTTACCTCGAACCAGCTCAATCAACTCAATACCACGTTCTTGCCACGAGTATCCGACTCCAAATGGCCCAAATCTATTCAAAGTAATTGCATAGTGTAAATATAACTTCAAGTAACCAATTCAACTAATTAATTTGAAGTTAATGCGCGAAATTAGGAAAATCGCCCAAAAAGCCCCCCGGGCCCATGTCTCGAAATCGAGTAAAATTTACAAATTCGGAATCCTCACACTCTCATGAGTTCATTTATAAAAAAATTACTCCAATCCGATATCAAAATCTTGATCAAAATCCAAAATTGGGCCTAAGAACTTTTCCAAATTTTCTCCAAATTTTGACCCCAAATTCGAATTTAAAGGATTAATTTAAACATAGATTTATGAAAATTAATCAAAACCGAGTAAGAATTACTTACCCAAAACACCCAGGTGAAATTCTCTCCCAAAATTGCCATTCCCGAGCTCCCAAATCAATTTCTAAGTTTTTGAGATTTAACCCTTGATTCTGCCCCTTTTTCCGACCAGTGGAACCACACCTGCATCTCTGGGACCGCACCTACGGTCTCGCTTCTGCGGAGACCATGTCGCACCTGTGACTTTTCATTAAACCAAGAATTCCGCACCTGCGACCCCATTTTCGCAGATATGGTACCGCTACTGCAGTGCAAGGGCTGCATCTGTGACCTAAGCCGAAAATGCTTCAGACTGCACCTGCGGTCCTCCTACCGCTTCTGCTGTGCCGCACATGCAGTCTAATACACGCATGTGAGGTTATGACAGGTTCAGCCAACTTCATATTTCTCCTAAGTCCAATTAAACTTCCGATAAGTGCCCGAAACTCATCCGAGGGCTCCGGGACCTCAACCGAACCTGCCAACCAATCCTAAAATATCATACGAACTTATTCCAACCCTCGAATTACATCATACAAAGCTAAAACCACAAATCACTCTCACATCTAAGCCTAAGGATTTTCAAAACTTCAAATTTCTGCTTTCCATCAAAAAGCCTATCAAACCTCGTTCGAATTACCTGAAATTTTGTACACACCCCAAATGACACAACAGAACTACTCCAACTTCCGGAATTTCATTCCGACCCCGATATCAAAATCCCACTATCGAACCGGAAACTTCAAAAATTCAACTTTCGGCGTTTCAAGCCTAATTAAGCTATGGACCTCCAAAACACAATCCGAACATGCGCCCAAGCCCAAAATTACCCAACGGAGCTAACGGAACCATCGAAATTCCATTCCGAGGCCTTCTTCACACTGCTTCAACTACGGTTCAAATTCTAAGGCTAAAACTCTTATTTAGGGACTAAGTGTCCCAAAACACTCCGAAACACGCATAGCCCTTCTGCGTTCGCAGTGCTGAAGATAGGAGGTTGGACAGTGAGAGGATTTGCTCTACATGATCGTGTGGAGTGTTTCGTGATCACGTAGGTCAGCTGGGCAGTGTAACGTGTTAGCGAGCATGTATCAACATTCGCGTAGTATGTTTTTAAAAGGCTGGATGTTTGTTCTACATGATCGCATAAGATGTTCCTCGATCGCGTAGTGTGAGCACCTAGGCAGAATGTAAACATTTTAAAATCGTGGATTAGCCATTTTTATCAAAACTTGAGTTTGGGAGCTCGAATTTGGTCAAGATTTTGAGGGATTTTCAGAGATATAAATTGGGTAACGATTCTTAACTTGATTTTGGTTATATCCCACTAATCTATCATTTAGTTTCAGATTTGGGTTGAAATTTTGGTATAAATTTGAGAAAAGTTCTTAGGCTGAAATTTGGGGTTTTGATCGAGATTTTGATATCGAATTTGAGTAAATTTGGTATGGTTAGACTCGTGAGTGAATGAGTGTTCGTATTTTATCACTTTTATCCGATCGGAGACGTGGGCCCAAGGAAGATTTTTGGACGTTTTTCTATTTTCTTGCCTTAACTTTGATTTCATTGGCTAGATTGGTTCTTATAGCTATATTTACGTCATGTAATTGATTTGGCTAGATTTGGGCCATCCGGAGCTGGATATTCGTGGAAAGAGCATTGTTTCGTATTGATTGAGCTTGGTTAGAGGTAAGTGGCTTGCCTAACCTTGTGTGGAGGAAACTCCCCTTAGGATTTGGTACTGTTATATGATCGTCGTGTACGTGAGGTGACGAGTACGTACACGGGCTATTTGTTGTAAAACTCCATTTTTCACCAAGTCATAACATGTTTCTCCTTGTTTGAACTACACTAGCATATGTAACTACCTTGTTTAGATTGGAAGAATATGCCTACGTGTTTTAATTGCCTATTTGAACTCTGTGTAGCATATTTAGTGAAATTTCTTGTTTCTCTTTGATGTGAACTTAGTCTAAACTGTAGGTTTCCTTGCTGTAAATGTTGTTTATGTTGATTGTACTGCATATTTACTTTGGGACTACAGAACTGTATTTCGGAAGATCTCCCAGCAGCACATATTTATTTTGGGACTACCGAACGGTATTTCGGGAGATCCCCTGCACATTTACGTTTGGGACTACGAGACGGTATCCCGGAAGATCCCCTGTTGTTATTACTGTGTTTTGAGCTGTTGGCTTTCATTGAATTCTATTCCTGTTAGTCTTCCGAATTTATTTTATTTTTATATTTGTTTTTATCTTATTTTATTATATTTATACCAGTTGGGTCCTGACCTGATCTTGTCCTACTCGACCGAGGTTAGACTTGGTACTTACTGGGTAGTGTTGTGGTGTATTCATGTCATTTCTTGCACATATTTTTCGGGTGCAGATCCAAGTTCAACATACCAGCCTCATCACTAGTTGTCGTCGCTGCTGCTCGTTAGAGACTTCAAGGCACATCTGCGTGCCCGCGTCCGCAGATCCTAGGAGTCCCCCTCTATCCCCCTATGTTCATTTCTCTTTCTTTTTATAGAGATGATGTATAGAACAGTTAAAACTTCTTAGTAGTTTGTGATTTGCGAGTTTCCGGATTTTGGGTATTGTTCGGTAGATTTCTGAAGTGATAACTTTATATGCCGAGTGGCATAATAATTGTTACTGTTAGTAGTTAATGTTCATGTTTTTGTTTCATTTCAGCAATGTGTTAGGCTTACCTAGTTGTAGATACTAGGTACCGTCATGACAGTTCACGGAGGGAGAAATTGAATCGTGACAATTAACTAAGTTCTATGGAGGTTAGGTTTTTTGTCCCCACCGTTGTTGTACTAATTTTCCTTTAACTTATTAATATACAAGATAGGGGCGAGGGGTATAGGCCAAACCCCCACCCCCGCCAGGAGACGAATTCCTGGGTGGATTTTTAAAAAACAAAAAAAAAAGTTCTATCTTCCAACACATTTCGGGTCCAATTGTACAGAAAATTAGTCATTTTTGCAAATTAGTATCATCACAAGAGACGAGAAGACACTAACCCTATTACTCTCTATATATGCCTTTAGCTTTCTTCCTCCTTCAAATCATCCCCTCAGCAAACTTAGACATTCAGTACTCTTGACTGAGAAAGTAGCAATGGAGGAATTTAAGTCCATGACAAATGAAGCAGAATTGCTACAAGGCCAAGCAGAAGTATCTAAATACATGTTTGCTTTTACAGATTCCATGGCCATCAAATGTGCTGTGGAGCTTCGTGTTGCTGATATTATTCATTCTCATGGCCACCCTATTAATTTAAAACAGATCGCTTCTAATGTTGACTCTTCATCTCCGGATGCTAATTATCTTTCACGTATCATGAGACTCCTAGTCCGTCGGAAAATCTTCACTGCCTCTCAGGTAAATTTCTCAATGGATTCTCTATTATCTTGTCTTTTCGTCCTCTCAGTAAGTGGTCCCAAATTAGATCAATGGAATTCTTCATTATATTTGAAACTAACAAACAAGTGGGTCTAATGTCGAAATATATAGTCATTTCATGGGGATGAAAGTAGCGAAAAATAAGAATATTAAAATAGATGGGTGAGCATACGAGAAGATTATTAATTAGTCAAGAATGAAGATATTTGGGCCAAGTTGGAAGTGATATCTGTGGTGGACATGACACGGGAAGTTAGACTAAGATAGTCAGACATATGATGAGGAGATGCATAGACACCCTAGTGAGGAAGTGTGAACAGACCGTCTAGGCCAAAAAAGTATTGGGGAGGATTAGGCAGAACATGGCTCATCTCCAACTTATTGGAGGACATGATCCGTGATAGGAGAATGTAAACATCGAGGATTATGGTAAAAATTAGTAGGTAGTTAAGAGTCTTTCCTTCTCATACCACCAGTAGTTTTATTACTATTCTTTCCTTTTTCTTAGATTTCGGATACTTCCTGATGTTACCTCCGCTTCGTTGGATTATTAGATTGCTATTGTTTCTACAAATTTTCCTTGTTAATTGTTGTATCTCTTGTTCTAAATTGTCGTGCTTATGCTTGCGTGAGCCGAGGTTCTATTGGAAACAAACTCTACCTGAACAAGGTAGGAATAAGGCATACATACACATTATCCTCCCCAGAACCCACTTGTGAAATTAATTACACTCGGTATATTGTTGTTCACAAAAAATTTAAGACGTTAAGGAAATCCCACTTTTAATTGTTCAATTAGATTATATCTCAACACGCTCCTCAAGTATTATCTAAAATCTATTTCGTTCTGACGCTACATAATTATCGCGACCATGACATCTCATCGGTAATAGCAGCTACTTTTTGAATTATTTAATTATATTATGTCTGAGCGAATTAATCTAATCTTTCTCAGTCTGAAGGCGAAGACACCCTCTATGGACTAACCCCAATTTCAAGATGGCTATTACATGACACAGAACTAAGTGTAGCTCCAATGTTTTTGTTCCAAAACAACCCAATTCTCATGGCCCCATGGCATTATTTCAGCAACTGTGTAAAAGAAGGTGGAATTGCATTCAAGAAAGCTCATGGTTGTGAAATTTTTGAGATGGCTTCAAAAGATGAAGAGTTGAATACTAGTTTCAACAATGGGATGAATTCTATGACCAAGATTATAATGAAGGCAATAATTAAAGGGTACAAATATGGGTTTAATTCCATTACATCACTTGTGGATGTAGGTGGAGGAGTAGGGTCTGCCATGTCTGAAATTGTAAAGGCCTATCCTCAAATCAAGGGGACAAATTTTGATTTACCTCATGTTGTTTCAACTGCTCCTGAATATGATGGTGTTTCGCATGTTGGTGGGGACATGTTTCAGGCTATCCCACCTGCTGATGCTATCTTTATCAAGGTAAATGTTACTCCCTCCCCGCCCGCCCCATTTTATGTGATTTATTTTAATTGACCACGATATGTTAAAAAGCAAAAAAAATTAGAATAGTGATCTAAAGCAAGTTACAAAATTTTATAGTAAATTATTTTCAAAATAGAAATATACCATTCTTTTGGATATATTAAAAAGAAAAGTGCAACGGGTAAGAGTATAAGATCTATGAATTGATGGTGTACAAAATATTTTACAATAATGTTATTTATTAGATAATCATAAGTAAATCTCTTGATAATATTAATTTTTAATCTGATATACTATGCATTTATGGTGTACACAGTATTAGGTATTTATTTATTAGGTAATTATAAGCGAAAAGATATTTCTGCCACACTGATTTTGGCCACAATGGCCCAAATGCGGGTAGCACAGTGGACATAAATTCAAATAAATATCTCTCTTGATAAAAAACATTAATGGTCAATTTGATAAAAATTATAGTTTGTCAGTGTATCTAAGTAAATTCATATGTTAATGTGAAAGATTTTAAACTTTACTTTCTCCGTTCTTCAACATAGGTGCACTTAGCCACTGGGACTAAAATTTAAATTTTTAATGAGCTCAATTTTATGTCTTAAAGTCTAATTAATTGCGAGAGTTAATTGCACATTTGAAATTATATACTCAAAATGGCTGAAAAGTTAATAATGGTTCACATATATGCTCAAATTTCACTACTAGAAAACAAGCGTAAAACCGTCCAGGATTACCGATCGAAGTTGGTCACAATATTCGACCGATTTCGATTGATCAATGAAATTTCACAAACGACCAGAAAAAGAAAAAATCTGCAGAGAAAACCGACTGTCGGTCGGCATTTTTAATCATGTAATTAAAAAATACATCATTTGAAAATCGATTTTTTGGCCGGTTTTTCTAATAGTGATCTAAGTTAAACTCGTAATGTTATAAAACGCAGTGGGTGATGCATGATTGGGGAGACGAAGATTGTGTTAAGATCTTGACGAACTGTAGAAAGGCGATGCCGGAGAAAACTGGAAAAGTGATCATAGTTGAAGCAGTGTTGAAGTCGGAGGGTGAGGGTTTATTCGACGACATGGGATTTATACTTGATTTGGTTATGATAGCGCACAGCAGTGGTGGGAAAGAAAGGAGTGAAAATGAATGGAAAATATTGTTAAAAGAAGCTGGATTTCCACGTTACAATATTATTGAGATTCCTGCCTGGCCTTCTATTATTGAAGCCTATGCACAGTGATTTATAGCAATCACATGAGAACTTTAGATTTGCTGCCAATATATGCAGTTTTCTTTAAATAATTGGAATGCACCTTTTCCTTTGTATTCGATAGATAGAAGTACAGTCAAACCTCTCTATAACAACTTTGTTTGTTTCGAATATTTTTGAATATTATAACGAAGTGCTGTTATAGAGAACATATATTATAACATAACATAAAAATTGATTTTGGAAAAACTTGACTTTTATAGTAAAGTGTTATTATATAACAATACTGTTATAGAGATGTCTGAGAGTATAAAATACTGATACCTCAACAACAAATCGATGTCCTGATTGTATGGATTGCTTGCTTTCTCTACTAGATATAAGTATGTGGTCATCTTTGACAATTCTCTAAAAGAGAAAGAAAAGGAAATGGATTGATCCCTTTATTCAAATTGGATTTTCTGGTAGAAAAGCATTGCGGGTATTCACATTCGATTTTTACACTTGTTTGACTCGAAAATGATCGAATACTTCCCGAGCAAATCAATCGAAATAGATCAAGGGTAAATTATAGCCAATCATAATTAATCACTGAATCAGAAGACAAATTTGAGATATACGAGTAATCAATTGGAGAGTGATATAAACGGGATTTTATTCATCATAGTAGCTTGACCTGCCTCTCCTTGAAGAGGTTCAGGATCTTACAGTGGTCTTGTTTATCTCTCCATTTTTGGAGCATATTTCTCCATTTCTATGTATTCAGAGTTGGGTAGAAGAAGAAGCCCCCTTTGAAGGTTCTCTTTCTTGGTATTTATAGCTTCAAGCTTTGTGAGCTGATCACGAGTTGGCGTCGTTTGGTTGCGGAGACGTCCTCTTATTGTGAAAGGGCCGTGACCCCCTTGCTCATCTCAAGGACAGTTGTCGTGAGTCAAAAGTCAGTAGCGTTGACCATTCACTATAGGTGGGTTAGGATGGGGTTGACCCCATGGCCATCGCCTGGTCGAATTTTTACCAATACAGTTAGTCCCTCCGTTCGTCGGGGTCGTGCCCGGGTCGACCTCGGCAGACGGATAGAGTGGCATAATCAGGAGGAGCCGGACTCGCCTTTCGTCTATTAACGGTGTTAAGAACTCCGAAATCAAGTCTCGAAACCGAATCGTCGGTCAGTGAGTGGAGCACCACTTCGCGCGGTAGTTCGTAATGGCGCACGTTTTCATGAAACCGAATCGTTTCGTGCTCGATCATGTATTAATGACGATTATTGGGTTTCGTGCAGGCAGAGTCTGTTATTTATAACTAGAGAGGATGTGTCATTTTGCTCTTTACACATTCATTGTTCTTCTAAGAGAATTCTTGAGAAGCCTTTTCTTCTGTCACATTTTTCTCTATTCTTTCGATCGTTATCATCATTGATTTCCTCGTTTCTCCTGTCAAAGTTCTTCTTTCTCTCGCTCGTGAATCAATTATGGGAGGAACTTCTTCTCACGGCAATCGTCCGGCTAATTCTCCGGTGGTTGAAAGTCTCGCTCAGTCAAATGAAGACTTAGAGTTGGTGGAAGATAAAGAAGTTCCTTCAGTCGATGAAGTTCTGCCTCGTCCAGGAAATCAGGTGATGGATTTTAGTGCACCGGGCGGCGTGGAACAGGAGGGGCATTGCTTCTCTAATGGGGGAAGTGGGGATAGCCCAGATGCGGGAGCAGTGGGGTATTCCACGTTATGTCAAGATCGCGCTTGCGAAGAATGGGGACAGGGTGCAGATCGACCGTCGGGGGTATTACTCGTTCTATGCTTATCCCTTCCTGGTGGGATATACACTCCCGCTCCCGATGCTGGTAGTTGACTTCTGCCGCTATTATGAGGTCTGCCCGGCCCAACTTTCTCCTTACCTTTATAAATTGTTTCTCATGTTTATCAAGTACGCGGAGCTAGCCGGTAGGGAGGTCACTCTGAGGCACGTGCTCAGCCTCTTTGCTCCTCAAAAGATCCGCGACACCATGATCCATGCACGCCCATGAGGATCGATGGGCTTGGTGGTTGGGATGGACGACGGGACCAATCGTCGTTTCTTTGAAAATTTTTTCTATATCCGGACTGAACACCTGGTGGCGGACCCGAACGGGTTCACGGAAGTTTGGAACTTTGCACGTGAGCCCTCGTTCCTGACTGGGCAACCGCCCTGTTTTGACCTTCTTTACGCTTCGTGTTTGTGGTTATTGATTTACCTTAATATTTTGTAGCTGAAAAGCTGCCGCTGCCTCCTTTGGAGGGGATCCGGGACTAGGTCGAGACTATGCTTCCTCGTACTGTGGGGATTCACACCTGGGCGACTTTTTGGGAGAGACATGGTCGCAGGCCCGTGACAGGTGGAATATCAAACCTTTCTCTTTCCTGTTTTGTTTTGTTTTAACTACGCTCATTGATTCGTTTGTTCATTGTGCCTAGGGTGAACACGCCGTGTCAAAGCTCCTCAGTTGGCTTTCCGTTGGCCGGCTACAATTGCCCGACTAGCTGCAACGCCCGTGCCTCGCCCAGTACCGAGGGCAGCATCAGTTGAATCGTCAGCGGCCGCGTTCCCGACACGGGCCATGCCACAAGATGAGGGGCCATCTGGGCTCGTCCGTCCTCGTAAGAGCTCGACTTCAAATGGGAGGAGGAAAGGCCCTCGCAGAGGTGGCGAGTGGCATTTGTGGCGGCTCCTCCATTGGTGATCAACTTAGATTCTCCCCAGACGGATTCAGAGAGTGGTGCGGCTGTGGCGCTTGCTGTCGAGGGGGGAAGTTGGTTGGAGTTGCCCCAGTTAGCTCCAACCACGGGAATGTTGTTGCCCTGACGACCCCGCCAGAAGTTCCTGTTGTCGAGGCGGATGGTCGATCCTTACAGGCCGCCATCGAGATCTCGGATGTACCATCGTTGGCCACGGCGGGTTGCTCTACACCATTGGTGGCGGAGAGGGGGAAGGACGTGGTGGAGGACGAGTATGAGTCTGATTCTGATTTGGACCCCAACGACGTCCGTATGTTTGAGGAGGGCATTACCAATTATACGGTGCGTAGGGGGCCGACCCGTTTTATTGAGGTTCCTTTAGATTTGAACTTACTAACTGAAGGAAATAGCTTGGTGTCGCAGTTTGAGTTGTTGTGTTCAAAGGCCGAGAACGCGTCTTTGAGGAGCGTTTCGGATATTGAAGTGATGGATGAAGTGGCCGTGATGGGCTTGAGGGTACGTAGTACGTTCCTAGTTCGTTCTTTTTTGTCTTAGCTTTTTCCTCGGCTTTACCTTCTCTTTGTCTTGCAGATTTACTTGTTGGAGGTGGAGAGCATACACAGAGCCAATATCCGCTTGAGGATCTTCCTGCAGATGCTAGGAAAATATCGCCGTTATCGTGATCGGTGCCGAGAGCTGCACGAGCGTTTGAGGAACGATCCTTGCAATCAGGCTTTGGGCGAGGAGTTGGCGAGGCGGGACCAGCAGTTGTTGCAGGCGCTTGGCAGTAAAAGTGTTCTTGAAGAGCAGATCTGTCAGAAGGATGAGGAGCTTGAGATGGGAAAGGGAATCACAGCTGAATGTGCGCACCTGCAGTGTAAGTTGAGGGAGATGGAATTGGAGGCGGAGCAAAACCGGGTCAAAGCGGCGGAGGCGGCTGCGGAATGGAGTGGGAAACTGGTGGCGCTGGAAGGCGAGGTTATTGCCTTAAAACTTCTGGAGAGGGGTGCCTCATCGAGGGCTGGGGCGTTGGAGGCATCGATCCGCGTGCACGAGTCCCTGCTTGAGTCGGAGAGGGAGACAGCGGCCCTTAGAGAGGCGGGGCTAGAGGAGCGGATTGGTGTTCTTGAGCAGGAGGCCCAAGTTATGTCGAATCGGATTGCGGCCTCGGAGGAAGAGAACCGGTGACTGCAGAACCAAGCTAGTTTGTCACACACTGTTATTTCCCATAGGCTCATGAACTTTGGGTCTATGCCGAAGCTCAACGCGATGTTTACAAGAACTTGTGGGAGACAGGTATTGTGACCGAAGCCGTCTTTGAGGTGGCACGCTAGAAAGCTCGTGAAGCCCATGTCGACTGTGGTTATGATGTGGCGACGCCCGAGGCTAACGATGGCGCGAGTGGCGGCGATGGTGGCGCCGAGTAAAAAAAAGATTTGTTATTGCTTTTTTTTGTTCCGTTCGTCAGTTGGCGTTCAGTTGTTTCTTGTTGTTTTTCTTTATTTTTCTTTTTCTTGTGTTGACCGGCCGGGGCCGGGTGTAAGTGGGGAGGACCCGCGCTCTTAACTTTGTAGATAAATGTACTCTCTTTTCCATCGTTTATCTCGTGCTTACTTTGTGCCTTCCATTCCTCTCCTTTTCTTTTTGAACATGTTTGAAAAGATGATTCGCCCTTGAATTCGACTGAGGTCGGCGTGTCAGTTTTTGACTGATAATGGTTTTTGCTCTTCGACTCGATACGAACGGGGTGGGGCGGTCTTCTTGTAGCGACGACACTTAGCTTCTCTTTGCCCTAGTCCCAGTCCGAACACGGTCGGACTACCGACTGTGATGGTGAAAACACAGCCTTATAGTTCGAATGCGGTCGAACTCTGATTTGGGGGCGGGGGCATGTGTCCTGAGTCCTAGTTCGAGTGAAGTCGGACCTAACGAATTTTGAGGGCGAAGGCACTTAGCCCGAGTCCCAGTTCGACTGAGGTCGAACCTAATTTATTTTGAAGGCGAAGGCACTTAGCCTGAGTCCCAGTTCGACTGAGGTCGAACCTAATAAATTTGGTGGCGAGAGCGCTTAGCCTTATCCTTAGTTCGAGCGGGGTCGAACTTAATAAATTTTGAAGGCGAAAGCACTTAGCCTTATCCTTAGTTCGAGCGAGGTCGAACTTAATAAATTCGATGGCGAAGGCACTTAGCCTGAGTCCCAGTTCGACTGAGGTCGAACCTAATAAATTTTGAGGGCGAAGGCACTTAGCCTGAGACCCAGTTCGAGCGAGGTCGAACCTAATAAATTTTGAGGGCGAAGGCACTTAGCCTGAGACCCAGTTCGAGCGAGGTCGAACCTAATACATTTGATGGCGAAGGCACTTAGCCTGAGTCCCAGTTCCACTGAGGTCGAACCTAATAAATTTGATGGCAAAGGCGCTTAGCCTTATCCTTAGTTCGAGCGACGTCGAACTTAATAAATTCGATGGCGAAGGCACTTATACTGAGTCCCAGTTCGACTGAGGTCGAACCTAATAAATTTGATGACGAAGGCACTTAGCCTTATTCCCAGTTTGACCGAGGTCGAACCTAATAAATTTGATGGCGAAGGCACTTAGCCTTATTCCCAGTTCGACTGAGGTCGAACCTAATAAATTTGATGGCGAAGGCACTTAGCCTTATTCCCAGCTCGACTGAGATCGAGCCTAATAAATTTTGAGGGCGAAGGCACTTAGCTGAATCTCAATTCGACTGAGGTCGAACCTAATAACTTTGGTGGCGAAGGCGCTTAGCCTTATCCTTAGTTTGAGCGAGGTCGAACTTAAGAAATTTGATATCGAATGCACTTAGCCTGAGTCCCAGTTCGACTGAGGTCGAACCTAATAAATTTGAGGGAGAAGGCACTTAGCCTAAGTCTCAGTTCGATTGAGGTCAAACCTAATAAATTTGATGGCGAAGGCACTTAGCCTTATTCCCAGTTCGACTGAGGTCGAACCTAATAAATTTTATGGTGAAGGCACTTAGCCTTATTCTTAGTTCGAGCGGGGTCGAACTTAATAAATTTTGAGGGCGAAGGCACCTAGCCTAAGACCCAGTTCGAGTGAGGTCGAACCTAATAAATTTTGAGGGTGAAGGCACTTAGCCTGAGACCCAGTTCGAGCGAGGTCGAACCTAATACATTTAAGCGCGAAGGCACTTAGCCTGAGTCCCAGTTCGACTGAGGTCGAACCTAATAAATTTTGAGGGCGAACGCACTTAGACTGAGACCCAGTTCGAGCGAGGTCGAACCTAATAAATTTTGAGGGCGAAGGCACTTAGCCTGAGTCCCAGTTCGAGCGAGGTCGAACCTAATACATTTGATGGCGAAGGCACTTAGCCTGAGTCCCAGTTCGACTGAGGTCGAACCTAATAAATTTGATGGCAAAGGCGCTTAGCCTTATCCTTAGTTCGAGCGAGGTCGAACTTAATAAACTCGATGGCGAAGGCACTTATCCTGAGTCCCCGTTCGACTGAGGTCGAACCTAATAAATTTGATGGCGAAGGCACTTAGCCTTATTCCCAGTTCGACCGAGGTCGAACCTAATAAATTTGATGGCGAAGGCACTTAGCTTTGTTCCCAGTTCGACTGAGGTGGAACCTAATAAATTTGATGGTGAAGGCACTTAGCCTTATTCCCAGTTCGACTGAGATCGAGCCTAATAAATTTTGAGGGCGAAGGCACTTAGCCTGAATCTCAATTCGACTGAGGTCGAACCTAATAACTTTGATGGCGAAAGCGCTTAGCCTTATCCTTAGTTTGAGCGAGGTCGAACTTAAGAAATTTGATGGCGAATGCACTTAGCCTGAGTCCCAGTTCGGCTGAGGTCAAACCTAATAAATTTGAGGGCAAAGGCACTTAGCCTGAGTCTCAGTTCGATTGAGGTCAAACCTAATAAATTTGATGGCAAAGGCACTTAGACTTATTCCTAGTTCGACTGAGGTCGAACCTAATAAATTTGATAGCGAAGGCACTTAGCCTTATTCTTAGTTCGAGCGGGGTCGAACTTAATAAATTTTGAGGGCAAAGGCACTTAGCCTAAGACCCAGTTCGAGTGAGGCTGAACCTAATAAATTTTGAGGGCGAAGGCACTTAGCCTTAGACCCAGTTCGAGCGAGGTCGAACCTAATACATTTAATGGCGAAGGCACTTACCCTGAGTCCCAGTTTGACTGAGGTCGAACCTAATAAATTTGATGGCGAAGGCGCTTAGCCTTATCCTTAGTTCGAGCAAGGTCGAACTTAATAAATTCGATGGCAAAGGCACTTATCCTGAGTCCCAGTTCGACTGAGGTCGAACCTAATAAATTTGATGGTGAAGGCGCTTAGCCTGATTTGCTTTTATGGCATTGTTTCGGGTGATTTTCGATTTCCTGGCTTGAAATATCCCTGTGCCGGTTTTCGGCCTAACACCACATTAGGGGTGAGGGAAATGCTTCACACTTCTGTCCTGAGGGAGAGGGGGGCTTCTTCTTCTTGTCTGGTTGTTTTCGGATCTTAGTTTCCTTTGATGCATTCGAGTGTTATGTGCTCGATGCGCTTCCTTTGGTCTGTTTGAGTTGGATTGCTTTCTTCTTTGGACGTTTCTTTGGCTTCGATTCCAGGAAGAAACTATGTGATTTCGTTAGGAAAACCCCACAGATGGCGCCAAATTGTTTGACTCGAAAATTATCGAATACTTCCCGAGCAAATCAATCGAAATAGATCAAGGGTAAATCATAGCCAATCATAATTAATCACTGAATTAGAAGACAGATTTGAGATATACGAGTAATCAATTAGAGAGTGATATAAACGGGGTTTTATGCATCATAGTAGCTTGACCTGCCTCTCCTTGAAGAGGTTCAGGATCTTACAGTGGTCTTGTTTATCGCCCCATTTCTGGAGCATATTTCTCCATTTCTATGTATTCAAAGTTGTATAGAAGAAGAAGCCCCCTTTTGAAGGTTCTCTTTCTTGGTATTTATAGCTTCAAACTTTGTGAGCTGGTCACGAGTTGGCGTCGTTTGGCTGCGGAGACGTCCTCTTATTGCGAAAAGGCCGTGACCCCATTGCTCATCTCAAGGACAGTTGTCGTGAGTCAAAAGTCAGTAGCGTTGATCATTCACTATAAGTGGGTTAGGATGGGGTTGACCCCATGGCCATCGCCTGGTCGAATTTCTACCAATACAACACTAAACTAATATATATACATGTCTTTTATATTTTATATCACTTAACCATGATTAATCACTCCTTTGTTTAACTAGATTTATGCTTATAATTTTAATACATATTATTAAGTGCCACATGATGAAATGCAGCAGAAAGTATAGTAGGTATTCAGGTCAACATTTTACTACTTCGTCATGATAAATTAATGTAGTTTGGTTCAAAAATCGGGAGTCATAAGTTTTTTCAGATAAGAAAATAGAACCTTAAACTGATACTCTATTCAAATTGCTAAAGGTAATTTAGTTCGTTCTTCTCTTTGATCTAAAGAAATTAGGTCTGTACTGTTGGTGTCACTGTGTTAAAAATAAACTGTTAGAAAATAAAGAAAGGTAGAAGAATGAGAAATTTCCGAGTCTACAATTTCCTTGTGTGTCCTTAAGGAATTGTAACCCCCTCACACGTTGCCAAGGTAATGGATTAAATCTTCCCAGGATAAAACGGAATAAACCTTCCTGCAACAGTGGCAATACAAACTGCAAGATTCCAACAAACTCAAAAAC
>MU697775.1:68887-87431 GCA_026770625.1 Nicotiana glauca | reverse complement strand
TAAAATCAAATCAGAATCTAAGTAGTCAGTTAATGAGATTCAAGAGAGCATTTAAACAGATGTAGAATCTAATTAACAGAAAACGTAGTTACTAATTAGATTTTAACAATTAAAACCCTAAAAATCTAAGTATGACAATATGAAATAGCAAAAAACCTACGATTTTTACCAAGAACTATTCAGAGAAGTGAAATCACAGTCATGCAATCGAAAATCAACAAAAGCAAGGGATTTAGATACTTAGCTTTCTTTTTCCTTCTCTTATTTTTCTTTTCTTTCTTCTGTTTTTCCTTTTCTTCATTTTTCTTGATTTTCCAGAACCTTTGAAATTCTGGATATTGTTTCTTGGGGTTTTTGTTCTCCGACAGACTTGTTGAGTCTCTTTTTGTAGAAAAGATTCTTAAAACATGAGGCTAGGTGTTCTGGGGATGTTAAGAGTGATTTTGGAGCGAAGGTGTTCAACAGAGTAGGGTTCCGGCGACACCTTTTGAAAGATTCGAAGGTTTATGGGCTAATTCGAAGGAAACTAATTAGATAGTGTGAAAGAGGAGACAAAGAAGGTTGGACGGTGTTAATGGTGGGTTCAGAATCAAAGGTGTTGTTCGCCGAAGTAGTGTTCCGGCGACACCTTTTGAATTATTCGACGGTTTCTAGGGGTTTTCGGAGGAAACTAATTGGATGGGGTGAAAGAGGAGATGGAGGAGGTTATGGGGTGTTAATGGTGGTTCTATCAGAGATGGTGGCGTTCCCCCACCGGTAGGTTTCTGGCGGGTGATTGAGAGCATCCTAAGGTGGCTAGGGTTAGTAACTGAAGAAGAGAGAGTGTAAAATGAGAGTGTATGTAAAGAGTGTAAAATGAGAGTGTATGTAACACCTGGTATATTTAAAAACCATTGAGTATCTGAGACCGTTGGATCAAATGAACCAACGGCTCAGATTCAATTCCCCTCTATACGACACCATTCCATTTAAGTGGCCCTTAAATCGTGGCCATTGGATGGATTAGATCAACGACTCAAATTAATTCTAGTATACGACGTCGTTTTATTTAAGTGATGGCCATCATTCCTGGCCGTTTGATCAAAGACTTTAACGGTCCAGATCTATTATCCTCTAAACGATGTCGTTTTAATTTGTACATGGGCAGACCGGGTTTGGTCCTTTGGGCCTGGGCGGTGTTATACAATTGGGTTATTCTTTGTATTTAGCCCAATCATTTTGTATTGTATATATTTTGTATTATACTTTTTTTTGGATTTTTGTATTTTTGTATTTATTTCCTTTCTATTTTCCTTGTATTATTTTTTTCTCTAATTTTATGATTTTTACTACTTTTAAAAAGAAATTAATTTTCTATATTTTTTATAGTATTTTCTAATTAAGAACAAATAAATGCGTATTTTGGTTTTCTTTAATTTGTTTCAATCACAAAAATTGAAAAAAAAATCCTGGTATTTCTACCTATTTTATGAATTATTAATATGCACACAATTAACATAAAATGCCACAAAAATTATTTGAAAATAATTTTGCTTATATTTTGGGAATAATTTGCTTAGGGCAAAAATCACGTGCTCACACTAATGACATGGCCCAAGAAGTGCACCTTTGATTGTGCAAACTCGCACTTCTCCCTCTTGATCCTCAAGACTTGGAAAACTTTCCTTAAGTGCTCCATGTGTTCTTGCAAGGTGTTGCTGAAGATGACTATGTCATCTAGGTAGACTACCACGAACTGATCAAGGTAGGGATGAAAATTCTTGTTCATAAGGGTGCAAATGTGGCCGGTGCATTGGTTAAGCCGGAGGGCATCATTAAACACTCAAAGGATCCATATCTCGTCACACATGCTATTTTTGGCTCATCCCCTTCAACAATGCGAACCTGGTAGTATCCCTTTCGAAGATCCACCTTGGTAAAGTACTTAGCTTGCCCAAGTCTATCAAACAAGTCAGCAATGAGCGGGATGGGGTACTTATTCTTCACTGTAACCTTATTAAGTGCTCGGTAGTCTACGCACAAGCACAGCGATCCATCCTTCTTCTTCTGGAACAATACCTAGATCTTTATAGTCTATGCTCCCCCTTCTTGTTCCCCTTGACAACCTGTATAGCTGAGATTTGTGCTTGGATCTGTCCATCTGGCATAGTCATTGTAGGTACCATGAAATCTCCTTCTCGCTCCATAACCAAGAGACGTTGGAGGTATGGGTCGATCAAAGTATGACAATGTCTAAAGAACTCTTGCCCTAGTATGATGTCAAAGATATCCATAGCGGTTACGGTAAAGTTTTTCATACCTTTCCTAGCTCCCAATTTGAAACCAACTCCATTAGTTACCCCACGAGAATTTTTTACCTCGGCATTCATGGTCTTGACGTGAGAGTTGGTTGGAGCGAGCTTCAATTCTAATCTTTTTACGACAGCCTCAGCCACAAAATTATGAGTTGCTCCAGCATCCACCATTGCACGACCGGGCTTGTTGTTGATGGTGAGATCCACGTACTGATTGCCATTCTCGGTGGGTTGGATAGCTTGCTTTGTGACAGCACCACATAATCCGATCATACCCATCTATGCGGTTCCCGAGCTCTCTCTTTGCGGCTACTCCTTTCATTTACGGACTATGGCGCTGAGGCTTTTTAGGTCGGGACAATTCCTGAAGTTGTGTGGCCCTCCGCATATGTAGCATCCCTTCTTCTCAGCTTGTGCCTTCTTCTCGGCGTAGCCCTGATGACCATTCGACTTTTTGGAATCTTGAGTATTGGAGTATTGTTGATGTATCTCCTTGCCTCTACCACGATCTCCACAACCTTTGACATTGTTAACCTTTGACTCCTTGACAATGCCTTTGTCATGCTTGTCATGCCTGAAATCCATCAATGATTCGGCCTCCACTATGGCTTGGTCTATATCAGTGACTTGTCGGCATTGCAATTCCTGCTTAGCCCAATTTTGCAACTCGTCCATGAAGTGGAACAACAAGTCATCTTTGTTTAGGTTGGGGATTTGAACATAAAGGTAGTGAACTCGTTGACATAGTTACGTATACTCCTTGTTTGCTTCAATTCCCTAAGCTTGCGCCTTGCCTAGTACAAGAAATTGTTTGGAAAGAACTATCGCTTGAACTCGACTTTGAACTGATCCCATGTATTAATAGCACATAGAACTTTATCCACATCGGCCATCTTCCTTCGCCACCAAAGCATGGCAGTCTGAGAGAGGTGCAATACCACAGTGTTGATCTTGGCCTCGTTGTCCCTCACTTTGCCATGCCTGAAGTAGTTCTCCTAGCGCCAAAGGAAGTTTTCCACTTCTTGTGCATCATGAACACCTTTGAACACTGGTGGTTTGGGAGCCTCGATCTTGGCCTCTCTCGTCACCACAACATTGTTGGCTGCCTCGGTCATACCAGCATTGAGATGCTCCTCGAGTAAATGTATCTTTGCCTTCATAGCATTGATAGTACTCAAAGCCTCCATGAGTCTGCACTCTAAGGTAGTGATGGTTTGCCTTAGTTCCATCTCGGTTTGTGTACGTCCCTCCAAGTCATTTCGGATACTCTCAATCTCTTCAAGTGTGTGCTCCTCAAGAACGCTAAGGGTGCCTTCCACCTTCCCCAAGCGTTGGCCAAAGATCTCCACGGCGTCCATCCCCACGTTCATCTTCATCACCCACTCTTTACCAAGCGAGACATCCTCGGGCAGGACCTCCACTTCATCCTCACTCGCCTCAGTGGTAGATGGTTCTTGGGATGTAAGCTCTTCGTTTGACACAACCTCGGGTGGCACCTCTTGTCTCTTATTGGTGACATTCCTCTTTTTTCCACGACCGCTATTGCCAGCATCATCCTGGAGGACGTTGGCGTGGGTGTTGGCAGTGTTAATTTCTCCGTCGTTCGCCATTCTCTTAGTTGAAACCTTTGCTCTGATACCACGTTGTCACGTCCTTAGTTATTAACTAAGTACACGTGCGGCACTTGACAACTTGCTCGCGATCTTGCGCAACTTTCTCACGTTCTTGCTATGCCAAGTCAACCTTACTACACTCAAGATCCTAAGAGAATTGAAGAAAGAACACAAGCGAATTGTTAAAGGAAGCTTTGTATTAGAGAGAACTTGAATTGTTTTGCTTGATGAATTACAAATGAATGGCCCCCTTTATATACTAGTCTCCTAGGGGCTAGTGTGTAAATATTAATTATTACACAAGTCCTTGATATTTACAAGATAAGGGCTTTCTCTAGAATTCTCTACAAGCCTAGAAGATTCCAAGGACTTTCATAGATAATCCATAAAGATCTAGGTTCTTCCTAAAGAAATGTCGATACTTCTTTAGAATCTTCTCACAAATGCTAGCCTTCTTCTTATGTAAGCTTCTACATGGCATTAATATATGCCAAATGGTGCCTATGTGGCATGATGACGTGGCGGGTCATCACATAAAGGTATATATTATTGAGAATTTTCTCTTCTTATCCCATATATGAAACCTTATTACCAAAAATATGCATAGTTTCTAATTTACCCGCCCTGTCCACATTTTTTCTACAGTTATTATACCAATCATTAAATACTAATTAATCGTAGCTGAATCTTCCTAATTTGTCGAGCTAAAATTGAGGAACAAAATATTCTAAAAAGATTTGGCGTAAATCATATCAAATCATATTCTTCCATATTTTCCTATTTAGGCGTGCTACAATTATGGAAGTAAACATTATTCCAGATATTTTCCACCATTGATAGCCATTAAAAAGCTTGAAAGCTTTTAATTCAAATTTAGATTTTCAAAAATCATTATTTGTTTGGATTGGGTGTTGTTGAAAATAATTGAGAATATGGTTTGGAATTTATATCTCAATTTTGAGGGGTTTTGGTGAAGATTAGACTTGGTTTTGATTAAAATTCAGATTAAAACTCGAAGAAGAAGAAGAAGAAGAAGACATATTGCATAAATTGTAGATAAATGGTAGATTATTTGTATTCTGATTATAGATGCTTTATTTATGTTTTCACAAATAAAAAATGGCTAAAACTTCTACAAATGTTCTGAAAAAACCTAATTATGTCAAAAATCACAATTATGCTATAATTGGATGGAAATTGGGATATAAAAATTCAATGTACCCAGTTTATAGATAAATTGTAGATTATTTGTATTCTAATTGTAGGTGCTTTATTTTCTGTTTTCACAAATCAAAAATGACTAAAACTTCTACAAATCTTCTGCAAAAAATGCAATTATGTCAAAAATGCCAATTATGCTACAATTGAAATGGGAATTAGGGTATTAAAATTCAATGTATCTAGTTTGTAGATATTTTGTAGATAAATTGTATATTATTTGTATTTTGATTGTAGATGCATTGTTTTCTGTTTTCACACAACCAAAACAACTAAAACTTCTACAAAATATTCATAAAAAATAGTCTACAATTTGTCTACAATTTTTCCATAATTTATCTACAATTTCTGCAATATGTCTTCTTCTTCTTTTTCTTCGAGTTTCAATCTGAATTTCAGTCAAAACCAAGTCTAATCTTTACCAAAATCCCTCAAAATTGAGATATAAACTCCAAAACATATTCCCAATTTTTTTCAACAACACCAAATCAAAATAAATAATGATTTTTGATAACCCAAATTTGAATTCAAAGCTTCAAAGCTTTTTAATGGATGTTAATGGTGGAATTCCTGCTCTCTTGTCTCTTGGAAGGTTTGTTCTTCTTCATTGAGAAAATTTAAAGCAGAAGGTAAATGTGTGTATGAATTTTGAAGATTTGACTTTAATTTTGATGAACTTTGTTGTTCTTCATTGATGAACTTCAACTGGAGTACAATGGGGAACCAACTTTGTTGAAGGGTTTTTTCAATTTTCTGTGAATTTAGAGGGAGAATTTGGTTTCAGAAGATCAAAAATGGTAAAAAGAATGTGGGTATAGGTAAAACGTGGGCGGGACTGAGGGGTTAGGAGAGAGAAACGTGAAGATTCCTTTAATTAAGGAGTAAAAAATGTACAATTAATTATACCCTTAATTAATTATGATATAGAATTGGTAATTTGGTGTACTAAGTGTAATTAAGTCAAATGTTAAACATTGAGGGTAATAAGGTTTCTATGTGGCATAAGAATTCCTATATATATTATTTGCTCTTTTTTTGCATCATGTGCTCGTACTTGCTTTTAGGCCCTACTAAAGTTGAATTCGCATTGCATATTGTCAATTAAAGGAGGAAGCACTATGTATTAGAATTTTTTCCTCGAACCCGATATTAATGATAGAGCTAGGGGGCAGAAGGGGATTCTTTTTATTGAAAAATTATATTATGTGTTGAATTCATTTAGCTTTATCGTATGTATATATTTATTATTATTTTTAATTCGTAAAAGTTTTGCCTCCATTACTACCCCAGATCTATGATCCTATTTGTAATGACCCGACCGATCGTTTTGAGCCTTAGTGCATCGTTCAGCGGTTTGAGGCCATGAGCAGCTTCATTTCAGGTATTGTGACTTGTTCGCATGGTCGGAATTTAAATTCAGGAAGATTAGAATTAAATTTAAATGAAAATTCTCATTTGAGAAGCTAAAAGTTGAAAGAATGAACTAGGATTGGATTTTTGAGTAAATGTCCTCGGAATCGAGATTTGAAGGCTCCAACAGGTTCGTATGATGATATCGGACTTGGGTGTATTCCCGATTCGTGTTTTGGATAACCCGGGAGCGTTTTGGCGCCTATTGTGGAAGTTAGCATTTTGGAAGAAATGTTTTAAGTTTGGCTTGGAGTGCATTTCAGTGTTATCGATGTCCGTTTGGAATTTCGAGACTGGGAGTAGCTCCGTATGGAGATTCTGGAGTTGGGAGCGTGATCGGAAGTGAATTCAGAGTCCCGTATGTCATTTTGAAGCCATTTGGATAAAGATAGAAATTTGAAGGTTTTGAAAAGTTTGACCGGAAGTGGACTTTTTGATATCGGGGTCGGAATCCAATTTTGGAAGTTGGAGTAGGTTCGTAATGTCAAATATAACTTGTGTGCAAAATTTGAGGTCAATCGGACATGATTTGATAGGTTTAAACATCGGAAGTAGAAGTTGGAAAGTTCAATGTTCATAAAGCTTGAATTGGAGGTCGATTGATGATTTTAGTGTTGTGATGTGATTTGAGACCCCGAACAGGTCCGTAATGTATTTTGGAATTGGTTGGTATGATTTCTTGGGGTCCCAGGGGCCTCGGATGGATTCCGGGTGGTTAACGGATCGAAACTTGGAATTTAAGAAGAACTGAAGCAGCTGCTTCTGGTATTTCCGCTTCTGCGAAAATGGGACCGCAGAAGGGAGGAGGAAGCTGCAGAAGCGGTCGAGTGTGAGGGCAGCCAGGACCGCAGAAGCGGCCCTTGATCCGCTGATGCGGAACCACAGAAGCGGTTGGCTTATCGCAAAAGCGAAAATGGGCTGAAGCCCAGGGACCGCAGAAGCGAAATATTTTTCCGCAAAAACGGGACCGCGGAAGCGGGATTGTTTCCGCAGAAGCGAAAATTGCTGGAGCAAT
Organism: Nicotiana glauca; assembly: GCA_026770625.1. Classification (NCBI taxonomy): domain Eukaryota; kingdom Viridiplantae; phylum Streptophyta; class Magnoliopsida; order Solanales; family Solanaceae; genus Nicotiana; species Nicotiana glauca. The sequence goes on along the minus strand of MU697775.1, from coordinate 79,881 downwards.
AAGGTTGATTTAAATCGTAGGTTGAGTTCATTTCTTCCATTTCTTCATGGCTTGGGCGATTTTTAGGGAGCTTCAAGAGAGAAATTTTGTCGTCAATATTAAGGTAAGTTATCCCCATCACTTTTGAGTTAAATACATTAATTATGTATGGATTTTAGTACGTAAATGGGTAGAAAATTGAGGGTTAGAGGAAGACCTTGGAAATTAGTGTTCTTGGATTTTGACCATGATTTTGAGTAGGGAACTAAGAGAAAATCATATATTTGAGTTTGTAAGGTCATGGGTAACCTTTATCTTCGAGAAATTTCGGAATCCAGGCACGTGGGCCCGAGGGCATTTTTGCATTTCACTAAGCGGAGTTGGGTATTTGTATAATTTGAATTGTTAAAGAGTATTTGAGCATGTTCTCATTAGTTTGTCGTTAATTGGCTAGTTCTGGAGCATTGTGCGTTGGTGCAAGTCTTTAGAAGAATGTAGAAATGCCGGCTACGAGTCTTCAGAGCGAGCTGAGTCTCCTTTCTAATCTTGTGAGGGGGAATTTACCCCATAGGTAAAATAATTGATTATATGCTCCTATATGTAGGGGCTATGTACGCACGAGGTGACGAGAGTCCGTGCGTAGCTACTATTATACTATTGTCCGGGTAGTTAGGACCCATCCGCATGTTATACTTGGATTAATTATGAACCCATTGATAACTTGAATTGTTTAAATCACCTTTGATTAGTAAACGAATTTAAAAAGAGATTAAACATCATTTCCTGAATTGTTAAACAGAGAATTGGTTTTATTTTGATAATTATTCCCGGATAAAATTCTAATTGGCTATTTGAGCATGTATATTATGTGTACCTGCGTCGCATGGATAATTCGCAAGCAGGGTAATTATGTATCTTATGTGCACCTGCGTCGCATGGATGATTCGCGAGCAGGGTGATTGTTTATTTTATGTTGACTACGTCGTACAGATGATTCACGAGTGGGGTAATAGATGCATCTGTGGTTCGTGCCGTTCGACCCTCGGCAATGCACAATTTACATTTCTGTTGGATCGGGCAGTCGCCTCGGTGTGATTTGCGCATGTTATTTGTCGCTTGAGAATTGTAAATGTGGATTTGGCCCTTCGTGGCTTGATATAAATTGATGAGATACTAAAGAATAAACCATGGAAGCCCTTGCTTAATTGTTGAAGGTGTTTACTTGTTTTCTGGCTTCGCGAATTTGAACTACTTTATAAATCCATAATTTTCCTCGCATTTCTAGAATATCGTTAATTGACCTCTAGTGTGTGTCGGAGTTGGCCTTCTCGTCTCTACCCCTTCAAGATTAGGCGGTATACTCACTGAGTACACGTTGATTACGTACTCATACTACACTTCTTTACATTTTTGTTGCACATGCATATTTACCTCTAGCAGCTTAGTGGGCGTAGCAGCATGGATGACTCTGGAACTAGGTGAATTGCATTGTTTGAGATAACCCGCAGCTAGTATAGTTCCCTTCATCATTTTTATTATTTGTTCCCTGTCCACTGTATTTCGGACAGAGGTTGTATTTTATTTTCCTTATCGATAGTTGCTCGCGCACTTGTGACACCGGGTTCTGGGGATGTAAGTGGATTTATTCGGAAATCTTAAAAGTTGTTTAAATATTTCATTATTTAATTCGGAGGAATATACTGAGTCTTGTTTAAATTGTATAAAAGAAATATTTCCAAAATTGTTATAACGAGGATTTAATTAAGTATTCTAGTTGGCTTGCCTGACATCGGTGTCCGGCGCCACCACGACCCTTAGTGGATGGGTCGTGACACTATTCATCCTATCGTAATCCGTAATGGTATAAAAATCGAAAAGGTCAAGAAAGTCAAATCATTAAGAGTTTTGTTTGGAAAGCCACACTGTAATTGGAATTGATGTAATTACTAGGGTAGTAATTACATAACCTAGTAATTACTCAGTTGCAAAATTACGACGACCTGTTTGTTTGTCATAGTGTAATTACAAGTTTACTGAAGTGCAATTACATAGTTAGATTAAATTTTAAATTAAATAATTATCAAAACTTAAAAGCTAACATAATAAATATATACCTATAAATTTTTATAAGTATAAATGATATTATATTTGGTATTTAAGATATATATTTTTCATGAATATACGTTAATAAGTAATCATATATTTATAATTAATATTGTAAAAATAATTTATTTATATATTTTAAATTAATAATATTTAGTTTAGATACGTACAAAAATTAAAAAATATACGTTTTTTTGTAAGAACATCATATAATTCATATTTGATAAAATAAATTAATATTCATAAATATAACGTCATAACATTATTCAAATGTGTGACAAAACTAATCTATCAATTCTAACAAAAAAATCAACAGCATGCGACGTGAGCCAATAATACTAAAACAAGTAAATTAGAACCATGAATGTAACACAATTTTAAAATTCAAAAAAAAAATTATTTTGCATATGTCAAATTCCAACATAATAATAGTAAGTTCCACTATAATTTTAGATTAGGAAACATAATAAGTTTATCACCACATTCAACAATGAAATTCCACTTTAATTGCATCACTCATTATATGACAAGTTTGTAAACGGCTCATTATTTATAATATTAGGAAGTGTAGTTTCAAAAAATAGAATAATAAAATAAATAAAAATAAAATATGAGCAATTACATGAATAACAAGAAATAAAAGATAAATAATGTACAAAGAAAAATATATTTTAAAAGAAATTAAAAAGTAAAAATAAAATTTAAGAAATTAAAATAACAGAAATATAAAGTTATAAAGAAAATAAAAATAAAAAGGAAAGAAAATAACAAATAACCTTGTAATTACATATTGTAATTACCACCAATTCTCACCTCCCCCTTGAGAATTGGAGAGTATAATTATAACCAATTTCATGCTGACCAAATAATTACTTGGCCAAACAAACATGCCAAACTATGTAATTACACCCAAATACACCCAAATCCAATTCCTAAATGACTTTCCAATCATGCTCTAAAGCATCATTACGCTATCATTCATTTACTTCCCTCACTCATTCTCGGTCCGCGAACTAATGTGTAAATACTTGTCATAATCTCACTAGTTTCTTCGATGTTGACCTTCTTAATGGAGTTTCACAGTTATATCTGTAAAGTTGGAGGCTCGGAGCTCAAGCCTTTCCTCTTTTTGCTCTTTAAACAAATTGTTTTGTTTTGTTTTTAAATATTCTTGTCAAAACAAGCTTCGTTTTTGTTTTGAAAACCGAACAGAATACAACAACAATAAAAAAATAAAAAGTGTAATTTCACTAAGTGGGTTCCTGGAAAGAAAGTGTGTACGCATAACTTATTCCTAAGTTATGAAGATATTGTTAGGTTTTGGTATTAATAACAAAAAGGTGTGAAGAAAATGGTGGGAAAAGAAATGGAGGGAAGTAAAATTTTGAATTAGTTCACTTTACTTATAAACTTTGTCCCTCATTGGAAGAAAGAAAGAAAATCTTTGTGTATACATATAGAAGCTCATCTTCTAACTCTTAAAGAGTTAAGAACAGGTGGTGCCTCACGCCGTCGCTCGCTCGGCTCGGCTTCGGCTTCGGCTTTGGTCAATTAATATGATTGGTTGATAATTTTTTTGGACCAAATTAATTTTCTTTTCTAAAAAACTTCGCGTTGGAAGATCGCGGAATCATTGTCGCGCATTGGAAGATCGCAAAATCATTTTCACGCATTGGAAGATCGCGGAATTATTTCGCGACCAACAGTTGAAACGTTCCATTCAATAGCTAAAGCGACACCTTATCATTGAACATGCACCTTTGCACCTATTGGGCTGGTTACAAATAGAGAGGCTTAGCCTCATTTTCCACTACCGACAATCTAAAATCACTCCCCTCAAACTTCTGCATTCTGCATTGTTTCCTAAAATCAAAATATAAGCATTTTTGTGTGATTTGTTCCGCCATTTGAGTTTGCCGAAATTCTATGATTTGAAGTGCCGTTATCATAGAATAGTTATTCCATTATATCCTGGGAGAAATTAATCCGCAACTTTGGGCATTGTGAGGGAATTAAATTCCTTAAGGAAACACAAGAAACTTGTGGGCTCGAAATTTTTTCTGCTTTTGTTTTTAAAACTAAAGTTTCTAGTTTTCTGGTTTTTTGAATACATAATTCTAACTAGCTTAACGAATTTAATATTTTATTTCTGTATCCAATCTAACTTTCTGCTTTGGGAGACTAAAATCTTATTGATTTTCTACTCCCATTTTAGAAATTAAAATCTTCAAATTTTCTACACCAGTTTTAGATTAAAGTCTTTGTGACTTTGTACTCAATCCGAGATATAAAAATTCGGTTGTTTGTATTCGGTTTGAAGATATTAAAACTTCTCCGAGATATTATTCTTTTTTTCAATTTCATTTATAGACAAATGACAACGAGTGTGGAACAACATAATGGTTCAGTTGGGACTACTGCTGCAATGACAAATGCGTCTTCAAGTCGCACATCTCCTGCATCGACAGAAAAGCCCGAAAAATTTTCTGGCATGGACTTCAAATGCTGGCAGCAGAAAATATTCTTCTATTTGACCACTCTCAGTTTACAACGCTTTATTAGCGAGGACGTTCCATTCTTGGGAGAAGAGACTTTGAATAATGAACGATTTGTGGTCACGGAGGCATGAAAGTATTCTGACTTCTTGTGCAAAAATTATATATTGAGTTGTTTGGAAGATGGCTTGTACAACGTTTACAATGTCATGAAGACTTCGAAAGAGTTGTGGAACGCTCTTGAAAGGAAATATAATACGGAAGATTCTAGACTATAGAAATTTGTTGCCGCAAAATTCTTGGACTTTAAAACGGTGGACAATAAGTCTGTCATAACTCAAGTTCAAGAATTTCAAGTCATCGTTCATAACCTCCTTGCCGAAGGTATAAATTGAATCAATATTTTTATTAAATATATTTATTATATTATTAAACTAAATTTATAATTGTAGGTATGGTCATAAATGAAGCGTTTCAAGTTGTGGCATTTATTGAAAAGCTGCCTCCGTTGTGGAAGGACTTTAAAAATTACTTTAAACATAAGCACAAAGAGATGACCCTTGAATAACTTATTGTTCGTTTACGGATAGAAGAGGACAATAAGGCTGCTGAGAAGAAGTCTCGTGGAAATTCAATAATAATGGGTGAAAATATTATTGAGGAAACTTCAATGAGTAAAAAGAGAAAGAAGTCGTATGGACCAAAGAATTACCCAAGCAAGAAGAAATTCAATGGTAATTGCCACAATAGTGAAAAGGTTGGACACAAGGCTACTGAATGTCATGCACCAAAGAAGGACAAGAAGAAAAGTCAAGCAAACATGATTGAGAAGAATGATGAAATAGACGATTTATGTGCCAAACTTTCAGAATGCAACCTAGTCAGAAATCCTAGAGAATGGTGGATTGATTCGAGAGAAACTCGACATATTTTTTCTTATGCTCCTGTTGGACCCAACGAGATAGTTTTTACGGCAAATCCCGCTACTGCAAAATTGAAGGAACGGGCAAGATAGCTTTGAAAACGACTTCTCGAATGATTGTGACTCTAAAAGATATTCTTCATGTTCCTGAAATACGGAAGAATTTAGTCTCGACATCACTTCTAGTCAAGAATGTCTTTAAGTGTATTTTTTTTTCCGACAAGGTTGTAGTTAGTAAGAATGAAATACACGTGGGAAAAGTTTACCTAACTGAGAGCCTTTTCAAACTCAATGTAATTGCCATGAATATGAATAAACTTTCATCTTCTTCTTGTTTGATTCATATAATTTATGGTATGAACGTTTAGGCCATGTCAACTTCAAAATTTTGCAAAAAATAATTAATTTAGAAGTATTGACTAAGTTTGAATGCAATAACTCAAAATGCCAAATATGTGTGGAATCAAAGTATGTTAAGCATCCTTATAAGTCGGTTGAAAGGAATTCAAATCCTTTAAATATAGCTCACACGGATATTTGAGACATGAAGTCAATACCATCTCGCGCTGGGAAAAAGTATTTCATAACTTTCATTGACGACAGTTCTAGATATTGCTATATTCACTTACTTAATAGTAAAAATGAAGAAATAGACGCATTCAAGCAATACAAAAATAAAGTTGAAACGCAACTAAAAAAAAGATCAGAATGATAAAAAGTGATAGGGGAGGTGAATATGAATCTCCTTTTGAAGAAATATGTTTGGAAAATGACATTATTCACCAAACAACTTGTGCCGACCCAAAGGGTCATCACCGTATTTCTCCCTTTTTCCGCGCTTCTGAGGCTTTGAAAACCTCATTTTTAGTTGCCTCGATTTTCGTGCACAGTCCGGGCACGAAGCCGAAAAGTTTTTATGTTAAAATATATGAATTCTGTGAAAAATTTAAAGAATTATGATATTAATATTGATATAGTTGACTTTGGTCAACATTTTGGGTAAACGGACCCGGACCTGTGATTTGACGGTCTCGGGAGGTCCGTAAAAAAATATGGGACTTGGGCATATGCCGGAAATTGAATTCCGATGTCCCAGGCTCGAGAAAATGAAATTTTCAGTGAAATTATTTTCTGAAAATGTTTAAGGAAAATAAAAATAAAATTTGATCAAACAGTAATAGTATCGGGCTCGTATTCTGGTTTCGACACCCGGTACAGGTCATATATATTAGTTAAGCGCTATCTGTAAAGTTTGGTTGAAAACGGACATCGTTTGACGTGTTTCGGACTAATAATGGGAAATTTGGAAGTTATGAACTTTGAAATGAAAATTATGAGTTTTGGGGGTTGATTCTTTGATTTTGATGTTATTTTGGCGATTTGATCGCTCAAGAAAGTTCGTAAGATGTTATTGAGTTAGTGTGTGTATTTGGTTAGGAGCCTCGAAAGCTCGAGAGTGTTTTCGGAGGTGTTTCGGGGTGTGGAACTTGAGAGAAATTGCAGAAACTGTTGTTTCTGGTGTTCTGGTGTCTTGTTCTATTCGATCGCATAGGCTTCCTTGCGATCGCATGGTGTAGCCTTCCATGTGTCCGCATTTGTTCTATGTGATCGCATAAACCTTTCCGCGATCGCATAGGTTTGCCAACTCCTTCAACGCGATCGCATTACCTTCTCTGCGTTCGCATTTCATTAAAGTCCAAAACTGACTGCCTGTGTTTTCCTCTATGCGTTCGCATGCTGTCCATTGCGATCGCATTAAGTTACCTCCCCGCTCCCCTATGTGATCGCAATACTCCTTATGCGATCACATAGGGCAATTTCGCCCAGTTCATTTTTTTAGCTCAAAAACAGAACCAGTTGCGGGACTTAGCCATTTTTCACACGGACTCTCTTCTCCAAAACCCCATAGGCGATTTTCAAGCTCCTTCTTCTTCATAGCTCTTTGGGTAAGTGTTCCTAACTTCATTATCTCCTAATTTCTTCATCTAATTACTAGTTTCCTAGCCCTAAATCATGAAATCAAAGTAGAAACTAAGGGTTTTGGGTAGAGTTAGGGCTTTGGGGATTTTGGGCGATTGAACCTCACTTTGAGGTCGAATCTTGAAACAAATTATATATTTTAACTCGTGGGGTTATGGGTGATTGGATTTTGGTCCGAGCCTCGTGTTTGGACAACTTGGGCCCGGTGTCGGATTTTGCTGTTTTTGGAAGAATGAAAGGAATTCTATTTCTAGACTATGTCATTATATTTTTGAGCTCTTATTGATACTAATGAATCGAATTATGGCTAGATATCGTTGTTTCGGAGTTGGATTCTAGAGGAAAGGCGGTGTTAGAGGGTTGATTGCTATTTTCGGACCGAGGTAAGTGTTTGATCTAACTTTGGCTTGAGGTAATAGGATTAGAGTATTACAAATTGCTATTTGCTAAATGATCGAGTGTGGTGTATAGGCGTGGTGACGAGTGTCTATACACCGGAGTCTAGCATGACCGTGGGTCCTTGTTTGTACTTGTTTTTGAGATAATTTGAAACTCTTCTAAGCTAATTAATGATAACTTCATAAATGTGAAGAGTTTGAGGATAAATCATGTACTATTAACATAAATCATGTACTATAAATCATGTACTATTAACCTTTTTGTGCACAGATCAGGAGGCAGCTTACGGACCGCCGCAGCAGTTCTAGACTGGGAGCCGACCTTCAGTCCCGAGACTCTCATGTAGCTTAGCTGATGTCCTCGGGCTCGGAGTCTCATCTATGTCACTTCAGTTTGTTTATTTGTATAGAGACAGACTCTTGTGTATTTACTTTCAGACTGATATTTTTAGTACTCCTTAGTAGTCCGTGAGTGGTGACACCAAATACTGGGTAGAGTTATGTTTCAAACTTCCGCATTATAATATCGTTATTGTTAAAAGTCTTCCGCATATTTTAAGTATTTATTTCAGTTTATTATATTATTCTAGATAAAAATTTTGTGAAAAGTTTAAATAGTTGGCTTGCCTAGCTCCGACAGTAGGCGCCATCACGACCCTAGTGGTGGAAAATTCGGGTCGTGACAAGTTGGTATCAAAGTACTAGGTTACTTGGGTCTCACAACTCACGGACTAGCTCGGTAGAGTTTGAGGGATCGCTACGGAGACGTCTGTATTTATTCCCAGAGGCTACATAGTTAGAAAACGTTTCACTTTTGTTCTTTCTTGTCGTGCGAATCTGTTTCTCAAATACTGATTGTCCTTCTACTCTGTTCTTTCGCAGATGGCAAGAACACATGCTTCTTCTTGTGGTGCGCCAGTTCCCAGAGGCTACACATGCTTTTTCACACGGACTGTCTCATCAGGCCTAGTGTTTCTCCTTGTGGTGCTTCAGTTCTATTATTGAAGAAAAATGATGGATCGATGAGAATGTTCATTGATTAACGGCAGTTGAACAAGTGACAATAAAGAACAAGTACCTACTGCCAAGGATTGATGATTTGTTTGACCAGTTGCAGGATGCGAAGGTATTTTCAAAAATAGATTTGAGGTCAGGTTATCACCAGTTGAGGATTTGGGCATCTGATGTCCCTAAGACAGAATTTCGTACTCGGTACGGGCATTATGAGTTTTTGGTCATGTCATTGGGGTTGACCAATGCCCCAACAGCGTTTATGGAGTTGATGAACCGAGTGTTTAGGTCTTATTTAGACTTGTTCGTGATAGTTTTCATTGATGATATTCTTGTGTACTCCCGCAGTCAGGAGGAGCACGAGCAGCACCTCAGAGTGGTTTTTCAGATTTTGAAGGATAGCCAGTAGTATGCCAAGTTCTCAAAGTGCGAGTTCTGATTGAGTTCAATTGCATTTCTGGGTCATGTAGTATCAGCAGCGGGCATTCAGGTAGACCCGAAGAAGATTGAGGAAGTCAAGAATTGGCCTCGACCAGCTTCAGCTACTGAGATTTGGAGTTTCTTGGGGTTAGCCTGTTATTATTGCCGATTTGTGGAGGGATTCTCATCTATAGCAGCCCCGATGACTAGGTTGACCCAGAAGGGAGCTCAGTTCTAGTGGTCTGACGAGTGCGAGGAGAGTTTTCAGAAGCTCAAGGCAGCTCTCACTACGGCACCGAACTTTGTTTTGCCCTCAGGTTTAGGGACTTATACTGTTTATTGTGATGCTTCCCGTATTGGTCTTGGCGCAATATTGATGCAGGATGGCAGGGTCATTGCTTATGCTTCGAGGCAGTTGAAGATTCACGAGAAGAAATACCCAGTCCATAATCTGGAGTTGGCAGCCATTGTTCATGCGTTGAAGATTTGGAGGCATTACTTATATGGTGTGATGTGTGAGGTGTACACTGATCACAAGAGTCTGCAATACTTGTTCAAGCAGAAAGAGTTAAATTTGAGGTTGCGGAGATGGTTAGAGCTATTAAAGGATTATGATGTTACGATTTTGTACCACCCAGGGAGAGCCAATGTGGTGGCGGATGCATAGAGTAGGAAGTCAGCCAGCATGGGCAGTCTTGCTTATGTTCCGGTTAGCCAGAGACCGCTTGCTTTGGATATTCAGGCTTTGGCCAATCGGTTTGTGAGGTTGGACATATCTGAGCCTAGCTGAGTTTTAGCTTGCACTGTCGCTCGTTCTTCATTATTGGAGCGTATCCGTGATCGGCAGTTTGATGATCCTCATTTATGTGTCCTGAGAGACACTGTGCAGTGTGGAGGTGCCACAAAGGTGACTTTAGATGCGGATGGTGTTTTGAGGTTGCAGGGGCGAGTATGTGTTCCCAATATTGATGGTATTCGAGAGTTTATCTTGGTGGAGGCCCATAGTTCTTGGTATTCTATTCACCCAGGCTCCGCGAAGACGTATCAGGACTTGCGGCAGCATCATTGGTGGCGTAGTATGAAGAAGGACATTGTTGCATATGTGACTCGATGTTTGAATTGTCAGCAGGTCAAGTATGAGCATCAAAGACCTGGTGGTGTGTTTCAGAGGATTGAGCTTCCCGAGTGGAAGTTGGAACGGATTACCATGGACTTCGTTACTGGAGTTTCGGTGACCCAGAATAAGTTTGATGCTATTTGGGTCATTGTTGATAGGTTGACCAAGTCAGCACATTTCATTCCTTTTGCCACCACCTATTCATCAAAGAGACTTGCTGAGATCTACATCCGAGAGATTGTTCGCCTTCATGGTGCGCCGACATCCATCATTTCGGATCGGGTACGCAGTTTACCTCGCGCTTTTGGAGAGCAGTTCAGCAGAAGTTAGGCACTCAGGTTCAGTGGAGTACAGCATTCCATCCTCAGACAGATGGTCAGTCCGAGAGGACTATTCAGATATTGGAGGTTATGCTCCGAGCCTGTGTTATTGATTTTGGAGGCTCTTGGAACCAGTTTCTACCTTTAGCAGAGTTCTCCTACAACAACAGCTACCAGTCCAACATTCAGATTGCTCCTTATGAGGTTTTGTATGGTAGGCGATGTCGGTCTCCAGTTGGATGGTTCGAG